>CAUYSK010022461.1:0-87643 GCA_963575035.1 Avahi laniger
CAGGAGTTCGAGACCAGCCTGAGCAAGAGTGAGACCCCGTCTCTACCAAAATAAATAGAAATGATCTGAACAACTAAAAATATATATATATATAGAAAAAATTAGCTGGGCATGGTGGCACATGCCTGTAGTCCCAGCTACTCAGGAGGCTGAGGCAGAAGGATTGCTTGAGCCCAGGAGTTTGAGGTTGCTGTGAGCTAGGTGACGCCACGGCAAACACACTAGCCAGGACAACAAAGCGTTAATCTGTTCAAAAAAAAAAAAAAAAAAAAAAAAGTCTCACGAGATCACAAACCTAGCACAAACTTCCCTTACAAAATAGCACTACAGCCTTCCTGCTACGTGGGCAAAGCATTATAGTCGGACTTGAGAGGTTCTGATTGTGTTTCATTTCAGTGGTCTAAATTTTGCTTGTTGTTAGGAACAGATGCAGTTTTACGGATGGGTTTTCTCCTTCCCTCCCACCTGGTGGTTTTATAGTTTTATAGTTGCCATCACATGTTCTCATTCCCCCCAAACCCTGAACCAGATTTTCTTACGGCATTTTACTGCTCTTCCTCTGTGATCATGTCAGGGAACCAGATTCAACTTTGCTCGGATTCTCTGTTCCTCGTTCACCTCCACGGGCCTCCAGCTTCCTGTGAAGTCAGGGCCCTTCATCCCAGTTGGCACCTGCCTTTTTTCAGCCTCAAGTTTGGCTTGAGTCTATAGTCTTGCAGGAGCAAGACTCCTTTATTCAAAAGGAATTGAGTTCCCGGCTGCCAGGGCCGGGCTCAGTCCCTAGGCCGCGGTAGGCTGGGGCTGCCCTCCCACTGCAATTGTGTATACCTCTCTGTACCTTGTCCACTAAGATAATTTTCTTATTCCTGAGCCCAACTATGGTTTATTGGTTTTCTCTTTTTATATTTTATCACCTGTTGTAAACTCTCAGAGGAAAGAACTGTGAGCAATGGTGTCTCCAGAATTCAGGATGAAACCCAACACATAGTAGCTGGCAAATATTCACTGGATAACTAAGTCAAGGAAATGCTTTGCTTTCGAAAAGAGTATGTCAAACTATGAACTTAGGAATCGTCTAAAAGATGAATTTGATATGTTTTCTTGTCTTAGTTAGGCTGCTTTAACAGAATACCATGGACTAGGTGGCTTAAACAAACATTTCTCACAGTTCTAGAGACTGAGAAGTGCAAGATCAAGATGTCAGCAACTCCAGTGTCTGGTGAAAGCTCCTTTGAGGGGTATAGTCCCCTCCCTTCCTTATTAAGTCAAATATGTCAGCTGCTAGATTATGTTGTGACCTAATCCTACTTTTAAGATTAAATCAGTTTAACTTAAAATGCCTGTGGCCAGGAAGGGCAGATCCTAAGGACCCACATCCCCACTGAGATGCGGGTTGGGGGGTAAACATTGTTTTGAGGTGGAGCAGCCTCTGCATCATCTCTAAGCAAGGGAGGAGGGAGGCTTAGCTCTTAATGGGGAGGAGTGGACTATTCCTGTAGCTCAGAGGTTCAGGGGAATCTGTGGATTCAAGGTTTTCAGGGACATCACTCCAGATAACTCCATCCCACTCTTTCCCAGCTGGGCCCTGACCTTGGCATAGCACACTTGAGTTCATTGGGAATTTATCTTTCTCTGGAGCTTGGCTGTTCTGACCATTAAGTCTTGGGCATGGTCCCCAGTTTCCCTGCCTTCCCCTGGAGGAGATGAGAGTCTTTTTGTATACTACTAGCAAGGCTCTCGTGCTTCGAAGGTACGTCCACAAGTGCTTTGATACTTCTCCTTTTAGAGGTGGAGCCGAATTCTTTCTCTTGAGTGTGGGCAGGACTTGGCTACTTGCATGTAACAAATAGAGTAAAGTAGAAGTAATGTGGTAAATTCCCAGAAACTAGATCATAAAAGTCAACTGAGGTTTCTTCCTTGCACTCAATCAGATTAATTGCCCCGGAGGAAGTCAGCCGACATGTCACAAGGAAACTCAGACAGCCTGTGGAGAAATCCCTGAGGAGAGGGACTGAGGCGTCATGACAGCAGCCACAAGAGTGTGGAAGCAGATCCTTCAGCTCCAGTCAAGCCTTCAGATGATGGTAGCCGCAGCTGATATCTTACTGTTATCGGTGGTGGTGGTGTGTGTGTGTGTGTGTGTGTGTGTGTGTGCTGGTTATGGGTTATTGATTGAAATTAAGCTCATTTTACTCATAGAGGCAATTTAAAGCTTAAAGATAATGGTTTTGATGCACAGATAAAAGGAGGGCCTGTTGGGAGAATAAAAAATGGTAGGTTGAAGGTAGACTTTGAAATACTGGACACCAAAAATATTCTAGAACAAGAAACTCAAAGACAGTGATTCATTGTCAGCATGAAACAGTGGTCAGCAAACCATGATTTGTGGGTTGGCAGCTGTTTTTTTTTTCTTTTTAACACTAAACTTCAGATGTTATGGTGGAATTACAATGGTAGAATTTTTATTTTACAGCTTTTTTTAGATATATTTTATATACCATTCAAATCACTCATTTACAGTATACAATACAGTGGTTTTTAGTATATTTACAGAGTTGTACAACCATCACTACAATTTAATTTTAGAGCATTTTCAGCACCCCAAGATGAAACCCCATACACAAGGCAGTCACTCCCCACCCCTGCTTCACCACCTGCCCTGGCCCCAAGGAACCACTAATCTTTGTGTCTGTGGGTTTGCCTGTTCTAGACCCCTGCTCATGGAGTTCTGCAAATCTTCCAAATGTTGATACATTGCCTTATACAGAAACAAAACAAAACAAAACACAATGATTAATACAACCGCTGAACCATCAGAAAAGTCTTAAGTATTGGGAGGCTATAGAGCTCATTGTGTTGTATATAAGTTTTGCAAAATAATTTTTGCAGAAAGCTTGGATATTATCATTGCCAAAACATACTGTCAGTTGTTTTCCTTGAAGTGATAGGCTCACTTTGAGACAATGTGTGCCAGATACCCAGAACTAAATAACTGTAAATCACTGCAGTTTGTCAAAACAAAATTTTTTTTAAGTAAAAGTGGCATTCTATCAGAAGAATGGCTAGGTCAGCTTACAACTCAAATGATCACACAAGTGCTTTTCCTTGAGACATTCATTGTACTTCAATATGTAACAGAAGAGCTTCATGCGTACTTCCCACTTCCCGTTTCATTACATAGTATATTAAAATATTTTTTAATATAATAGATGTATACTCAAAGGCAAGATTGAACACAGTTAATATTTTTTGCTACTTTATCAAGAACATTCTTAATGAAACTGGCTTTTATTCTTAGGGGTTTTTTTTTTCTCCCAATGTGAAGGCATGGTGGTGAAGAATACAAGAATTAGTGCACTTTAGTGCCCCTGCCTTTTTTTCCTGTGGCATCAGCTGCCTTCCAGCCCTATCTGCTCCTTGCCGTCCCCAGCCAGATAACCTCTGTGTTAACTTCTAAGGGACTTATAAGTTTGCCTGTTTTTGAGCTTCACATAAATATAATCATAGGGTATGTGTTGTTTGGTTCCTTGTTTCTTTCACTGATCATTATGTTTGTGAGAGCAATACATGCTACGTGTGGTTGGAGTTTGTCCATCCTCATTGCTATTTATATTTTCTTTGTATAAATATTTATCCCTTCTATTATAGGAGGAAATTTGGGTTATGTTTGTTTTTGGTTTGGGCTGGTGTAAGTAGTGCTGCTATGAGCATTGTACCTGTTTTTTGATGAACATGTATACATATTCCTATTGGATATTTACCTAGGAATAGAATTGCTAGGTTGTATATGTATGTTCAGCTTTAGCAGCTACTGCTAGTTGGTTTTCTACAGTGTTACTTTTTGGAAATAACTTTGTTAGATTGAAGAAACAACTTTGACTTATATGTAACAAAGTAAAAAATATGCAAATGTATACTAACTGGGAGAGGTAGTTTGAGGCCAGACTGTTCAGGGTCTGAATGCCTGTGAAGGCAAAGTGGGCCAGGTAATACAGTGAAGATGAGGCTGGGCTGGAATCCTGAGTTAATTACTGACATTTTATGTTACCTTGGCCAAGTTACTTAACATTCTTCAACCTTAGTTTCCTCATCTATAAAATGGGGATAATACTCACCTGAAAGGATTGTTTTGAAGATTAAATTGGCTGGGCACGATAGCTCAGGACTGTAATACTAGAACTCTGGGAGGCCAAGGCAGGAGGATCACTTCAGTTCAGGAGTTCAAGACCAGCCCGAGCAAGAGCAAAAGCTTGTCTCTACTAAAAACAGAAAAAATTGGCAGGGTGCGGTGGCACCCTATAGTCCCAGTTACCTGGAGGCTGAGGCAGAAGGATCCCTTGCGCCCAGGAGTTTGAGGTTGCAGTGAACTATGATGACACCACTGCACTCTATCTAGTCTGGGTGACAGAGTGAGATTTTGTCTCTCCCACAAAGAAATAATAATAAAATAAAATTTAAAAAGCTTAAATGAATAATGTATGAGAATTGCTTAAAAGAAGGCCTGGTACATAAGATGCCCCCTCCCCCAATATTAGTTTCTTTCTTCCCAAAAGATTTTATTTGGAGATATTAGGCGATATTAATATTTGAGCAGCTGCTTGAACTGTTAGAGTTAGTCTCCCGGTTTTCTGCTGGTGGTATAATTTATGCCAAGCACAGGATGGGAGCAGTTGTGTTTTAAACTTCTTTCCCAGGGTGCTGTTTTGTAGAACACTTTAGTAGGGGAGCAGAAGAGCCTGCACAGACTCGCTCGCATGTTTATAGTGCTTCGAAGAGTAAGAACAATTTATTGTCATCACATAGCCACAACATTTCAGCAATCTTCTTTCTGTGGCATCTGCCCCAGGATATGAAGCCCTAAAAGGAAAAGAGTACAGGGCAAGATGCAAATATTGGTCTTTGTCTCAAGCTGTAAAGAGCCACCTTCTTTTGCTGTCAGAGCCAAAGAAAGGCAAAAAATAAAGGATCAGAAGCCCCAAAGTCTTAGGACCTAAGAGCATGATGGCAGGTACAAGGAGAATAGAATAGCATCAGGATCTTTATATTTTGCTCACAGATCTCAGAATTTTTTTTCTTTTTAGACAGAGTCTCACTCCCTCACCCAGGGCTGGAGTGCAATGGCATGATCATAGTTCATTGCAACCTCCAACTCTGGGCTCAAGCGATCCTCATGTCTTAGTCTCCTGAGTAGCTGGGACTACAGGTGCACATCACCATGCCTGGTTAATTTTTTTGTAGAGATAAGGCCTTGCTGTGTTGTCCAGGTTGGTCTCAAACTCTTGGCCTCAAGTGATCCTCCCGCCTTAGCCTCCCAAAATGCTGGGATTACAGGCTTGAGCCGCCATGTCCGACCTCTGTCATAAATTTGATCACCAGCTGTCGTCTATTCTATTTCTTGTCATTTCTAATTCAACCATGAGTTCTGTAATATTGTTTTGGTCCTCAGCTTCTTTAAGTCTGTGATTTTCCTTTTCATGTCATTCTGTTGTTTTTCATCTTGTGCTTGAGCTTTATTGAATTCATGTTCTTTTCTACTTGCTAAGTAAGAAGCAGTTGTGGGGAAGTATTCCTCTGTTCCTGAGTTAGTCATCTTCAGGGTTAGTTTTGTTTGCTAAATTCCTGGGAGTGTGTTTGCCGCTTGCATGCTGTTTCCTTCTAAGCTGCTCAGGGGTGGGCAGCTGTGTGTGTGGAGGCCACTCTCTTTGCTCTGGCTCAGTAAAGTGACTTCCTGATGGTCTTTCTATAGTATCTGGGCAATTTATTTTCCTTCCGGAACCACAGAGTGAAGGCTGGGTATCTTCCGTACTATCTGTTTTTCTGCGCCTTGAAGGAGTGGCAGATGAGGGTAACGTGGAGGTCCATTGAGGGCTTGACCCATAAACAAAGCCAACTATATAATTATTGGTACCCAGTGCAAAATGGAAATATGGGGCCTTAGTTCAAAAAGTGGGAAAACTGTGCCACTAAAGGTACCAAAATATAAAGTTTTTTCCTTTAAAAATATTTTATTATCTATCAAATATAATAGAGGTAATAGTGATACATGAGTAGTAACATAAACTTACAAATTACAAAAAGTATTTTTGGTGTCATAATTTTATATGGTATGATAAACAGTAATACTTCATTAATGTGCTATCTTGATTGGTTATGAGATGTTTTTCTGCTTTGCTTTTCGGCAAATGTATCTATTAGATCATCAAAATGTATATTTCAAGCAACTTCGTTTTCAATTGTTACAATTGAAAGGCATGTCAATTCTTGGCAAATGTAAGATTGCAAATTATTTTTCAAAATTTTTAGTTTTGAGACAGATCTTTCTGCTGATGCAGAAAGTGAAATTGTTAAGAATGGTATTTTATAGCCTGCAACAATCAGGACTGCCTACCTAATTTGCGGGGCCCAGTGCAAAATTATGGGAACCTTTGTTTAAAAAAAGCAGGATAAAAATATCATTAAAGGTACTAAAATATAACAATATAACACGTTTTCCTTTCTTACATGGTTTCTCTCTTGTCATGGTGTTTTTGTTTGATATTGAATATTATACTAAGTAAAGAGAAATTAGACATTCTTTTTTCTTAGAGAAGCTTGTGTTCTTGCGTTTAATGGTAAAGCTTAGCACACCCCAGCACCAGGAATGGCATGATGGAGTTGCAGAAGCAGGGACAGGTAGGTGACCCCTGATGGAGCCTCACATGGCGAAGAGGATGCGGAAGGCAACCATCAAACAGAAGAGCCCTGTGACCTCAGATAGGGCGAAGCCCAGAATGGCAAAGGGGAAGAGCTGCTGCTTGAGGGACGGGTTCCTGGCATAGCCAATGATCCAGCTGCCAAACACCGTTCCAGTGCCAGCCCCGAACCAGCCACGCAAACTGCGGCTGCCCCAGCACCCACAGACTTGGCCGCTGTGTCAATGTCCTGGGAGACGACACTAGTCTGGACTCCTGTCTGGCCTCGCGGAGTGGGGAGCTGCTGTAGGAAGGCTGTTTAGATGGCTTCTCTGGCCTATTCAGGAAGGAGGCAGACACAGGCCTGATTAGACCCTTGGTGAACATCGGATCAGAGCCGGCAAAAGGAGTAGTGCCCCGGTGGTCTGCATTTTTCAGTACAGCTGTCCTCAATACGCCCCGGCCCGAGCAGTGATCGCTCATTACCGTTGGTAACTAACATTAATTGGTAAGACCATATACATATAGGGTCTCATCGCCTCCTCCAGCCCTGGGGACAAATGCCCCTCCACACAGCCCAGCCCACAGCCCTGCTGATCGCTGGCTCCCGGCCTCAAGTCACCTGCACTCCTTCTGAGAAATTAAACATTTTAAATTATTAGCATGAATTTTACTGTGCTTCATCTTTATATTGTGTGACGTCAACTTTAATGTAAATATAAGAGCATTTGATGTGGAGTCACCAGAATTATACAATGCATATTTCATGGCTTGCATACACATATGCATTTTGTTCTTGCCAGAATGGTGCAGAAACTGCACAACACTAATGCGACTGTTTTTATTTCACTTATTTGTGCATTTCTATCAATAATCTCAACATTCAGGTTACTGACGTATAAAAAGGATTGAAAGGGACAGGAACTTTGGGTTGCCTGATCATTCCCTTCCTTCTGTGTCATCATGAAGTGGTTGGCTTAATGCGGGGAATTACACAAATAAGAAAGGTTTTGATAAGGTTCTTGGTTGTTTGCGTTGCCTTCTTTTCATGTTTGAAGCAAATTCTGGTTTGAATGGAAAGTGTGTCCTCTAGAGGTTATCGGTGCTCCTGTGTGTTCAGTTATAGAAATGGTTTATCAGAGCGGGAAGGAATCTCAGGAATCTCCTCCAACTCTCTTACTTTACCATGACATCACTGAGCTCCAGAGAGGGGAAGGGACCTGCCCAAAGTCTCACATATGCTGATGGCAGAGCTGGGACAAAGACCCTGGTCTTCTGAACCTCCCAGGCCGGGGCCTTCTTCCTCTCATCACACTTGTCTCAAAGGCAGAGCCCTAAATCCTGCCTGAAGTTTTAATATTGTTTTGTCAGAGTTGATTTAGAATCTACAGAGACAGGAATGTCTGGAAATTGAAGTGTAGGAAGCGCGGTGGTCCCTGGATGTGTAATTGTAGACAGGAGTGAATGGCTTGTGCAGGAAGTAGGGGGGTGCACGCACGGAGCTGAAATGACTCTAAGTGCTGCCGTAAGCCTTGTGTTGTGGCATCCTGCTCCGACTATGGAAGATGTTACTCCACATTTTGTTGTTAATGTTATGAGTTTCCCTTTTTCCTTTCCTCCAGTCCATTTCCTGCCTTCTTCCGTCTTCCGCCGCTTTCTTATATACCATTAACCCCTCGTTTCTGTAATCTTTGTTTCTTTCCCTACTAACCTCTGACATAAAGTATTAATTTTTGGCAGTTTTTTTTCCCTTTCTTTGAAGTGCTCCTTCTGGCTACAAAAACTTCCAATTAAGTTTTTTAAATAAAAGATAGAAGTTAAAAGCAACTGCTGCCTGGGGTTAGCAGGATGGAAACTTGTAGTTGCTTGAAGCTGTACTTCAAAAAGAGAAAACTCAATTTTAAAAGTGTAGAGGTTTATTCATAAAATACATTGTGTTCAGAAAAATGACTCTGTGGATACTCTAGGCTGTGGAGGAGATGAAACTGTAGGTGACTTATTCTATTGTATTTACTGACCAATGATTCTTTTTCTATCTGACATTTTTATTCTAAATAAAAGGACAGGGAAAATTTTGAGCATCTGGATCCTTGTTTGTTCTGTTCTCAAGAACTTTAATTAGTTTAATATTGAGATTCTCATCTTGATTCACTAAAGGACTTTTACAAAGTTCTGATGTATATTTTCTTTTGTGTGCTATGTTATACATACAAAGAATATAGGAAAGTGTTTCGAATTTCTCTTTTTTAGCAGTTTCTCTAGCTCCTAAATTCCACTTACAATAGACTCCCCGGAGAGTGTGCGTATATTTTGCAAGGAATCACAGAGAGGGTGGCTGGGAGTTTGGTTTTACCTGGGCAGCTTCCTTTACTAACAGGTTTCCAGATGCTCTGAGCACTTTTGCTTGCCAGAAGAAAACATCTGCTGCGGAGCTTGCTCTCGCCCCTTCGGTTCAGGCGTGCGCTGGCCAGAAGTTCTAGCTACCCCTTTAATTCAGCATTTGGAGACCCAAGAAATCAAAGTGTGGGCTTCCTAGAAAAACCGAAGCTGACCAGCAACATGGAGGAAAAAAGAGGTAACTTCTGAAAAAAATTCCTTTGTTTTTCATTTTCATCATAAATCCGAGGAAAAATTCAAGGAGAGGAAAACAAACAATCATCATGAAACGTGGTGTTTGTCAAACTGCAGGCTGGCACCTGTTAGGGGGTCATGAAGTCAATTTAAAGGTTCATGAGCAGCATTAAAGAAAAAGGGAAGGATGGTGGCACACGTAGCTCCAGCTACTCAGGAGGCTGAGGCAGGAGGCTCGCTCGAGCCCAAGAGTTGGAGGCTGCAGTGCGCTATGACTGGGCCTGTGAGTAGCCACTGCACTCCTGCCTGGACAACATGGCGAGACTCTGTCTCTAAAAAGAGAGCAAAAGAAAATGCAAATTAAACTGCATGGCAAAGTGAAGGTGAGCATTTCGTGAATCTTTCTATGTCTTTATGTGTGTGGCACACACATTGGGACACGATACAAAATGTGTCTGTTCTCAGACGTCGGCATGAAGGAGGCCTGAGAAGCAGCTGTGCGCCAGGCCCTCCAGGACTTCCGTGCTCACCTGGAAGCCCCACTTCTTGCCTGTGCAAGAGCAGGGGACTCCCAGGAGGCAGAGGGATTGCGTGGGGGCGGGGTGATGCATCTAGGTGGTGTCCCCCAGCAGTGCCGTGGGGAGTCTCTAGGTCCCAGAGCAGCTTGAAGTCTTACAACCACAGAACTCCATCGTATCAATGCCAGCAGATGCTGGGTGTAGTTTTGTGGAGTATGCAAGGCAGGCAGGCAGGCCCTAAATGGCTAATAATCTGCTTGTGTGTGCAAACTAAAAATAAAATCCCGAGACCTCCCCACTTGCCCCCACCACTGAACAACCCCCTTTTGGCCAAGGGACCCCCCGCCCCCCAAAAAAAGCCTTAAAACTGAGTTCCTGGCCATGATGGAAAGGGAGGTAGGACATGCCTGGTTATATTTCCTTACCTTTTGGAGTTTAGACACACCAGCATTAATGTCGAAACAGAGATCATAAGACTGACAAAACAGACTCAATAAGATGCTATATTATAAACAGGACCTAAGGCCATGCGAGGCAAAGGTTAAGTCGGGCTTTACATACCCAAATTCTCATTAAACAGGATTTTTTTTAAGTTAACCCAATGTAATGTGGCTTCCTTTCCAACCTGATTCAGGCATAACATCTCGTGACAGTGAGCAGACCCCCTTATCTTAACTCAAGCGTTCCTTTCTACTAACTCCAGTCTTTAAACAAAGCTTTATTTCTTTAGCCAATTACAAATCTAAGACTCTTTGAACCCACCTATGATTTATAAGCCCCTGCTTTGAGATGTCCTGCCTTTTCTGGCTGAACCTATGTATACCTTCCATGTACTGATTTATGATTTTTCCTGCAATTCCTGTCTCTCTAAAATGTATAAATCAAACTGTAATCATTTACTCAAAGCTTCTTGGGTTTATGGATTCCCCAAGCCATGGTCACTCATATTTGGCTTAGGTTATTGATTAGAGATCTTTTTTATTTTTTAATATATGCCTTTATGCTATAAATTTCTCTCTAAGCTCTGCTTCTGATGCATCTCATAAATTTTGATATGCTGTGTTTCCATTTTCATTTATATCAAAGTATTTTCTAATTTCTCTTGTTGATTTTTCTTTGATCATTTGACTATTTAGGAGTCTGTTGTTTAATTTCCACATATTTGAATCTTCCAAATTTCTTTCTATTATTGATTTGTAATTACATTCCATTGTGGTCAGAGAACATACTTTATATGATTTCAATCCTTAATAATTTATTAAGGTTTGTTTCTTGACCTTGAGTATGGCCTATCCTGGAAACTGTTCCATGTACCCTTGAGAAGAATGTATAACCTGCAGTTTTTGGGTGAAATGTTCTATAGATATTTGTTTGGTCAACCTGGCTATAGTGTTTTTCAAGCCTTCTGTTTGATTTCCATCTTATGACTAGCTGTTCTATCAATTATTGAAAGTGGGATATTGAAGTGTTCAACTATTATTGTTGAACTGTTTTTCTCCCTACAATTTTCTTAGTTTTTGCTTTATGTACTTTGGACTCTGTTATTAGGTGTATATATGTGTGTAATTGTTATTTCCTCCTGTTGGATTTACCCTTTTATCGTTATAAAATGTCCCTCATTACCTCTAGTAACATTTTTTATTTTAAAGTCTATTTTGTCTGATATCAATGTAGCCACTTCAGTTTTCTTATGGCTACTGCTTGTATGCTGTATCTTTTCTCATCTTTTAACTTTAATTCTATTTAACTTTGAATCTAAAGTATCTTCTGTAGATAGCTTATAGTTGGATCTTGTTTTTTGTTTTTCCCTTTCTTTCTCATTTCCTTAAGATTCTTGATTATACATATTTTGGTGCACTGAAATGTGTCCCACATTTCTCTGAGGCTTATTCATTTTCTTCATTTTTTTTCTGTTCTTCTGTTGGGTAATCTTTATGATCTATCTTCAAGTTTGCAGATTCTTCTTTAGCTAACATCTACTGTTGAGCCCCTCTAGTGAAGTTTCTATTTTGGTTATTATAATTTTTAGCTCAAAATTTCATTTTAGTTCTTTCTAATAACTTATCTCTTTATTGGAAATGTCTTTTTTTTTTTTTTTTGAGATAGTCTTGTTCTGTTGTCCAGGCTAGAGTACAGTGATGTCATCATAGCTCACTGCAACCTCCAACTCCTAGGCTCAAGTGACTCTCCTGCCTGAGCCTCCCAAGTAGCTGGGACTACAGGTGTGCACTACCATGCCCGGCCGATTTTTTTCTGTTTTTGGTAGAAACATGATCTTGCTCTTGCTCAGGCTGGTCTCGAACTTCTATCTCAAGCAATCCTCCCGCCTCAGCCTCCCAAAGTGTTAGGATTACAGGTGTGAGCCACTGTGCCTGGCCTATTGATATCTTCTGTTTGATGATACATTGCCATCAGACCTTCCTTTACTTCTTTAAGCATGGTGTCCTTTAGTTCTTTGAATATATTTATAATAACTGCTTATAATAACTGTGATGACAGTGGTTTTAGCAGGCCTTCCCCGATCTTTCTGTTAAGCTGTCTGACTGTGCAGGTATCACAGCCAGTTGTTGATCTCCACTAATTGCCATGTGATCGCTCTATGGTTTTCAGCAGTGCCCTGGGGCATAAATTGCTCCACACTCTGGTCCAATTAAGCTCAGGCCTCTTTACAAGGATAGTCTTTGAGACCAGTCTGAGTTTGGTCAGACCCCAGGAGGGTTGTTAGCTGCCTGTTTCTCCTGGTTCTCTCTGCTAAAATTCTACCTAGTCCACAATTTTGCTTATTGCTCTCATGGCACTACCAACCTCCTTTATTGCTTAACACCAAAATTTCCATTGTTTTCAATAGCACCCTTAGGCTTGGACTTCCCCACAGTGTATTCTCTTCTGTTCTTAATAAAGTCAGTTCCCTTGGGGAGAGCTTTGGAAGTCTCTGTTTTCATGGCCTGCCTCTCCCACTGGGCACAACCTCTGAGGCTGGCGGGGTGGGGACAGTGACCCACTTCTTGAGAGTGACACCCTTGCTTTATAAGTAGGGTATTCAGTGGGGGTGGTAGCCTCTGATACTCTCAGCTTGCCCCTTCTGCCATGAAACATCTGTTCTATGAGCAAACCAGGGCAGGGGTGATTTGGGCCCAGGATTATTGGCTTGCCATGCCTGAGGTAGAGCTTCTGCCCTATGAATGGGTGAAGGGAGTCCAAGATGTCTCAATAACTCTTGCTTAAAATGGAACAGCTGCAACACAGAGATGGGAGATGGGAGAAGAAGCCTGCCCCTCCTGGGAAGAGACCATAGCACTAAACTGGGAGCTGAAAGGAGACAGAACAGCGTGTTCTTGGTTGCACCTGCCTGGAGTAGACTTTCATCGTGTGAGTTGGGGTGTGGGGGAAGAAGTGAATTGTGGCTCAAATGCTATGGACTCTGAGTGTTCTTACTCAGATTTAATAGATTTTCTTGAATAAATGGTTCTTTATTTGCTGTATGCCCTTAGGATAATTTCCAGAGACTTTAAATAAATAATTGATTTTTAAAAAATAATCCTCACCTGGTTGTTTCACTGAAGAGGGTCCCTGGAGTTCCCTACTTTTTAAAACCTTTTCTCATTCCAGAAGTCATTCTCATGGTATGGTTTTTCAGTTACTATCTAGTCCAGAGGAACGACAGTTTGTAGGGCTTCTCCTTAGCCTATTCTACTGTGAATTATATTACTCCATAGGTTATGTCTGTGGTCCTGAACACCCTGGCCGTGGACTGGTACTGGTTTGCAGCCCGTTAGGGACCAGGCCACAAAACTCTGCCAACCTCCCCACCCCAGTCTATGGAAAAATTGTCTTTCGTGAAAGTTAGGAAGGGGGGGGGGGGGACAGCAGGAGGTGAGCGGCTGAGCGAAGCTTCATCTGTGTTTATAGCCACTCCCCATCGCTCACATCACTGCCTGAGCTCCCGCTGCCCCCCCCACATGGAAAAATTGTCTTCCATGAAACCAGTCCCTGGCACCAAAAAGGGTGGAACTGCTGGGTTAGATGACCCTAAAGCAACCATTAAAATAATGCAACAAATGCTTATGGCTAATAAGTCAACAAAAGAGATAAAATGGATTCATAAAAAATAATCCAAAATAAGGCAGAAACATAGGAAAAAAAGAACTGATAGAACAAGCAGAAAAAAATAGCAAGATGATAAATTTTAAACCTAACCATATCAATAACCAAATTAAATGTAAATGCTGTATATATACTAATTAAAAGGGAAAGCTTGTCAAATTAGGTAAAAAGTAAGACCTAACTATATACTGCCTGCAAGAAACACATTTAAAATAGAAAGATATAAATAGATTAAAAGTAAAATGATGGAAAAAGATGTACCATTCAATACTGATCCAAAAAAAAGCTAAAATGGCTATATTAAACACTGCCATGGAGGCCTCCTGACTTTCACACCATGCCGTGAGTTGATAATTGGCTGTCTTGAACCTATCATTTCTTTCTTTGGTGCTTCAGTAGGACTTGACAACGAACCATCAGATTCAAGAGTCTGTAAAACTATTTCCCCATGTCTGACAAATGCTGGAAATATAGCTCATGAACCAGTGCTTCCCTTTTATCTGTATCCTATTCAATTCAGTTATCTTTTGTGCTTTAAAATATATTACATGGGCTGGGCATAGTGGCTCACTCCTGTAATCCTAGCACTTTGAGAGGCTGAGATGGGAGGATCGCTTGAGATCAGGAGTTTGAGGCCAGCCTGAGCAAGAACGAGACCCCTGTCTCTACTAAAAATAGAAAAAATTAGCTGGATGTGGTGGTGTACACCTGTTGTCCCAGCTACTTGGGAGGCTGAGATGGGAGGATGGCTGGAGCCCATGAGTTTTGAGGTTGCTGTGAACTCAGGGTGACAGAGTGAGACCTTGTCTCAAAAAAAAAAAAAATTTGAAATTGTGGGACTGCTTGTAGGACTGGCGGTTGCTCTCGGTGAGTCAGGGAGGGAGTGGTGATTGAATGTGAAGGACATTCACGTAAACTTCTACAGATCCAGCTAGGAATTTCACTGTCACGTGAAATTGGTAGCACAGGGAAGAACTTGACGTGCTGACATTGGCAGCCTGTGTGTTTTTATGCTCCTTTGCCCAGGGAGGTGGGTATTTGGCTCTGGGTCTTTAGCAGCTTTTCCTGTCTTTGCCACCATTTCATACTTTCTAATTAGCCAGATCTACTCTCCTTTTACAAATGCATGTAAGTGTAATGTGGCATATTCCTGATAAACTCTGCAAATGTATTTGCTTACTTGTTAATAGACTTGCTAGAGTCCCTCCTTTCCTTCTGTATTCTTTTAAAAAATGCTCCTGTGTTTTGTATTTTTTCATTCCTTACCTTCATTCTATGGTTGACCTCTCCAGATGCTGACATGTGGACACACCCCAGGGGATGGGTCCCTGCTGGGCTTGAAATCACCAGGAGGTTTTTTGAGAGCCCCCAAGCGGTGTGTGGTGTGCAGCTCCTGATAAAAAGAAGTCTAATTCAGCCTTTGAGTCTGGAGAGGGAGGAAATTGTTAGCAAGTGAACCGTTGCGTTAGGAGTTTTTACTTCAGGCTAATTCTATATAAATTACAAACTTGAGAGTTCAGGTCTAAACATAGAATAGCCTTGATAATTCTGCATGTGAATTGCCTTTAAGATATTTTTCTTTTGCCCAGAGGAGTGGCTACAATTTTATAATTGTACTTAAAGTTATGTCGAGTGAAACCTGGAATATTTTCCAGAATGTCATGGTACCGTTTAGGACAGGAAACAGGTAAATGATGGAAAAAAGGAGGACATTGTGGACTTTATTCGGGAGCCTGTGTCAGAATTAAAGCTTTTGTTAAAAAGAGAGTTTCCAAGTCATATATTTTGAAGTTCTGTTGATTGATGCTTCCAAGATGATATTTTCCTGGTGAATTGTTAAGTAATGACTATATCTTTTTGCTTGATGTCCTATTTTATCTGATAGTGGCTTTAGGTGGGTGAGTATTTGTCCGGTATTTCTTTTCCTGTCCCTTTACTTTCATTCTTTCTTTTTATGTTCTTAGATGTCTCTCTCTCTCTCTTTTAAAAATAAACTTTATTTTTTAAGTATAGGTTGAGATTTATGGAAAAATTGCAGATGCATAGCTTCCATATACTCTG
Organism: Avahi laniger; assembly: GCA_963575035.1. NCBI lineage: Eukaryota > Metazoa > Chordata > Mammalia > Primates > Indriidae > Avahi > Avahi laniger. Next base: position 15,926 of record CAUYSK010022461.1, read on the forward strand.
CACACAGGTTCTCCTCTTAATAACATATTACGGTAGTATTGTACACGTTATAATTAATGAACCAATATTGAACCATTATTATTAACTAAAGTCTACACTTTATTCAACTGTCCTTAAATCATACCTACACCCCACCCGGGATATCTCATTACATTGAGTCTTGGTGTCTTTTTAGTTTCCTCTTGGTGGTGACAAGATTCTCAGATTTTCTTTGTTTTTGATGACTTTGACATTTGAGGAGTCCTGGTCAGGTATGCAGGACTTACAGAATGTCCCCCCATTGGGATTTGTCTGGTGTTTTTCTTATGGTTGGACTGGGATTGTGGGTTTTTGGGAGGAAAATCACAGAGATAAAGTGCCATTTTCATCACATTATACCAAGGGTATATAGTCATGCGTCACTTAGCGAGGAGAATGTGTTCTGAGAAACGTGTCATTAGGTGATTTCATCATTGTGGCAACATCATAGAGTGTACTGACATGAACCTAGATGGTACAGCCTCCTACACACTTAGGCTACATGGCATAGCCTATTGCTCCTAGGCTACAAACCTGTGTAACATTTTTACTGTACTGACTACTGTAGGCAACTGTAACACAATGATAAATATTTGTATACCTAAACATACCTAAATATAGAAAAGGTACAGTAAAAACATGCTATAAAAGATTTAAAAAATAATACACCTGTGTAGGGCACTTGCCAAGAATGGAGCTTGTAGGACTGGCGGTTGCTCTCGGTGAGTCAGGGAGGGAGTGGTGATTGAATGTGAAGGACATTACTGTACACTGTGGCAGACTTTATAAACACTGCACACCTGGGCTACACTGAATTTATAAAAATTTTTTCTTTCTTCATCAGTAAATTAACCTTACCTTACTGACACTTTTTACTTTGTAAACTTTTTATTAACTTTTTGACTCTTTTGTAATAACATTTAGCTTAAAACACTAACATGTTGTGCATTTGTACAAAAGTATCTTCTCTCTTTCTATCCTTATTCTATTTTTAAATTAAAAAAATATTTTTTTGCACTTTACATTTTTTTTTTAAAACTAAGGCACAAACACACACATTAGCTTAGGAGTCTACACAGTGTCAGGATCGTCTTCCATCTCCACACGTGTCCTGCTGGAAGGTTTCCAGGGACAGTAACACGCATGGAGCTGTCATCTCCTATGATAACAATGCCTTCAGTGGATTACCTGCTGAAGGACCTGCCCGAGGCTCTTCTTGAGGAGGTGTCACTCTTTTCAGAAATATGTCCATGGTGGTTTGCTTGGTTTGTTTCTTTTTTTGGTCGTAGATTTGCTTGGAAGCAGGTAATGCACCACGAACATTTCTCTCTATTAATGAAAACTTTTTGGTGTTGGGTCCATGTTTTCAAACTTGGAAGAAGCTTGTTGAAGTCTGCAACAGCTTCTGTTAAACCCTTCACTGTGGATTTTCTTGGGAGTTCTTCTTCTGCAGTTTCCTTTTCTCTTGTCTCTTCTTTAGCTCCACAATCCTGTTCCAGTTCCAACAACTCCTCATTAGTTAATTTCTCAGGAACTGCCTCTAGGAGCTCCTCAATGCATTCCTCATTCACACCCAGGTTAACGTTGTTTGCCATCTCAACCAGAGCCATATTGGTTTTTGCAACCTCCTCATCCTTGGCAAATCCTTCGAAGTCATGGATGAACCTATTGAGTGTCTTCTTCCAGATGCCAACCATACACTCCTTTGGTGGCATCACCCCAAGCCTCAACAAAGTTCTTTATGCCGTCATAGATGTTGTAATCCTTCCAGAATTACAGCCATTTACAGCCATGTCTTCTCAGTGTCTTCCTCAGTTGCAGCAATAGCCTGGGCAAAGGTCGTAGGCCTTAAAAGCTACTGTAATTCCTTGGTCCATGGAGTATCTTTTTCGATTCCTTTATTTTCAGTCTATGGGTGTCTTTGTAGGTGAAGTGAGGTTCTTGTAGACAATATATAGTTTGGTCTTATTCTTTTTATCCATTCACCCACTCTATGTCCTTTGACTGGAAAGTGTAGTCAATTTACATACAGTGTTATTATTGGTAGGTAAGGACTTACTAGTGCCATGTTGTTATCTGATTTCTGATTGTTTTGTCGTCCTTTCTTTCTTCTTTCCTTCCTGTCTTCCCTTGCGTAAAAGTGATTTTCTCTGGCATTGTATTTTAGTTTCTTACTTTTTATTTTGTTTTGGTACCTGTTGTAAGTGTTTTGATTTGAAGTTATCATGAGCCTTGCAAAAAAAATTTTATAACAAATTATTAATATTTTAAACATATGACAACTTAACTCTTCTTACAAACAAATGAACAAACAAGCAAAGAGAAACCTGAAAGAAATTCTACACTTTAGCCTGTAAGGTTTAGCTGAGAAGTCCACTGTTAGTTTGATGGAGTTTCTTTTATAGGTGACTAGATGTCTTTCTCTTGCTAATTTTATAATTCTTTTCACTTTGATTATAGACATTCTGAATATAATATGCCATGGTGAAGTCCTTTCTGTCATGTATTTGCCTGGGGATCTTTGGTCCTTCTATATCTGAAAGTCTTTCTTGCTAGACATGGGAAGTTTTCATGGATTATTTCCTGAAATAGGTTTTCTAAAGTTTCTGATCTCTCTTCCCTCTCAGGGATGCTGATAATTCATTAAGTTTGGTCACTTAGTATCAGATGTTTCAAAGGCTTTGTTCATTCTTTTTTTTTTTTAATTTTTTTTAAATTCTAGCATGTGTTCATTCTTTTTTATTTTTTTTACTTATTTTTGTCTGACTGGATTATTTCACATCACCAGTCTTCCAGTTCTGAGATTCTTTCTTCTGCTTGGTCTAGTCTCTTATTGAAGCTTTTGAATGTATTTTGTATTTCCTTTAATGAATTTTTCAGTTCTGGAATTTCTTTCTCTATCTTTTTTAAGATATCTATCTCCTTGGTAAATTTCTCATTCATATCCTGAATTGATTTTCTGTGTTTTTTTCCTATATATATTAGTTTTCTGATTTCTCCTGCATCTCATTGACCTTCTTTAGAATCAATATTTTGAAATCTTTACTTGGTATTTCAAGGAATTTTTCTTATTTGGGATCTGTTGCTGGACAATTGTTGTGGTCCTTCAGTGATTTCATATTTCCTTGCTTTTTCATATTTTCTGTGTCCTTCCATTGATATCTGTGTATATGGTGTAGCAGTTGCTTCTTCCAATGTTTCACAATTGCTTTCATAGGGGAGATTTTTTTTCCTGAAGATGCACATATGTTGTTGGTTGAGTAGGACACTTTGGCTTTGATTTTGGATGGCTGTAGCGTGTGATCTTTCTATGATTTTTTGGGGGGCAGTACATGGGGTCCATGTGATCCATGAGTTCCATGGTGGCTTACAGTATAGTTATTAGTTGAGTCTGTGGTGAAGTTTTGCTGGGGACTTACATGCCATCTGAGCCAGTCTTTGGGCCCCAGTGGTGGCAGCAGTGTGCTGAGTGTGGGTTTTTTTAGGCCCCAGTGCAGTTTACACTGGTGCTGGTGTTAGTGGGTCCTGGAGAGCTGCTTCTTGGGCTTGAGGTGGCTTGCTCAGAAACTAATAGTAGAGGAAAGGGTGGGCCAGGTGCATGGGCAGGTTCTCTGGCCCCTGGGCAGCTGGTTTGTTGTTGGTGATGGCTATAGCAGTGGTGGAGCAACCCACTAGGCCTCAACCAGTCCATGCTGGTGTTGCTGGTAGCTGCTGTGGGTTGGGCAAGCTAGTCCCCAGTTCCACAGCCTCCCATAGCAGTGTGGTGGGTATTGTCCTAAGTGTGCTTAGAAGAGCTTGGTCTCCCCTGTCCCTCTCCAGCCAGGTGGTGGCTGCAGCCTTGTTGCCTTGTATTTGGCTTGAGGGCAAGGTGCAGCCCAGGGTTAAACTCTCAATGTGGCACCTTGGGCCAGTGACCAGAGAGGGGAGGGATTCTTTCAGGCAAGCAGTGTGGGGAAGAAGCTGTGGGTAGTGTGGTCTGCTCACGTCCCAGTCTCACAGCCGCCTGTTGCAGGGCAGTGGGTATTGTCCTAGGTATGTATAGGACAGCCTGGGGATACACCTACCTTGTGGAGTTTGGGGATGATTAAAAAGGGTAATTCTGACAAAGTAATTGTCAGTGTCTGTTATGTAGTAAGTCCTCAATAAATATTAGCCATAATCAATATTATTAATCTTTCATGTACTTATGTCAAAATTTTTTTAGGTAATTATTGTTTATTAATTTCAATAAGCATTTGTTAAACATTTATTAAGTTCTAAATAAGAAATGAGATGAATATAAGAACAATTCACTTACAAAATAGCTCCTTCAAAAATTGTGAAATTTAGGTAAATATTTTTTCTAATGAAATTTAAAATACCCACAAATTCCAAGTCTTGTATCTGATACATTTAACAGTCATAGCTATTTCAGCTTATTATGTATATCTAGATGAGAATTAGACACGGTAAACTCTATTTATGGGGGAAAACCTAAACATTATTTTCATGTCTTGTAAATTAACTCTCTGAGTTTGTTTTTAGCTCAGTGGTGACTTGATGTTACTTTCGTGTAATTATTCTTCTAAATTTTTCTGAATCAGGCTGCTTAATTTGTACATGTAATTCCTGTGTGTGTAACCACTCGAACTCCCTTCCCAAATTATTTTCTTGAAGTACCTTTAAGCATGGATGAGATGATCAATATATAGACAGTTACTGCCAGCTTCTTTGTTAATGCTGCTGTTTAGTTTTTCATAAAAATTGTGTCGTATTTGTAAAGATTTCTATAATATATAGAATATGTTATATTTCTCCTATTTTTATTCTTCCTATCAGAATTCGTAGACATTTTTCTATGAAAAAGAAAATCTTTAGTTTATTTTCCAGAAATTTCTCTCCCACAGAAACTCTTATAAATCTATATATATTTTTTTTCTTTAAGAGACAGCTGAACGTAGCTTCTGGAGAGAAGATTCTCTGACATGAATTGGCTGAGACAGCTTATAATAACGTTATGTGGTATTTTTCAGGCACGGCGGAGAAAGTGTCCACAGTATATACCAGTAAAATCCTGTGGGGTTTTGTGTTCAGATTTTTTGCAAATCAAAAACATAAGTCTCTGAAGGTAGTGGTTTTTATACTTAAGAAGACCTTTTCTTTTTTCTTTTTGTTATGTTAATAAATATAGAATGACCTTAACACCAGAGGGCAGTATTTTATAGTAGTTGCCAAAACTTCCTTCTAGTCGGTGTTACCATCTGATGGATTCCAAAAGACGTCTTACGTTTTCTCCTGTATTGCTATATAATGCACATGTCCTGGGACTCATACCTGAGAGTCATCATGAATCTAGAAATTTATAAACCGCAGGCTTTTCTTTTTCCTTAAATATTCTGTTTGGTGGAGTTAAAGCTCCCTGAATTAATTTTGCAATAAGCTGTGCTGTTTATAGGTGTTGCGTGGTTGGCAGGAATGGGTAGCTTTCACACACACAGCACCGCTTGAGCCCAGCCCAAACCCAAAGGAAGCCCTGTCTGATAGGGAGGAAAAAGTCTGCTTCAAGGGTGGTTAGAATTTCTGAATTTCATTCCAGAAGAATATCTCAGTCTTAACTGAGAAAAGAATGGACTTTTTATCCATTTATTCATTTAATGCACATGTATACTTTCTGCAGTTTTAAAACAGCAGACACTGGGGAGGACGTTTTAATATACTGTATTTGGTTTCCCATCTCTCTTTGCTTGCTGGTTTTCATTTAATATAACTATCTAGTGAATCTTTTTTTTTTGAGACAGAATCTCACTGTGTTGCCTGGGGCGAGTGCCGTGGCGTCAGCTTAGCTCACAGCAACCTCAAACTCCTGGGCTCAAACGATCCTTCTGCCTCAGCCTCCTGAGTAGCTGGGAATACAGGTATGCACCACCATGCCCGGCTAATTTTTTCTATATATTTTTATTTGTCCAATTAATTTCTTTTTATTTTTAGTAGAGACAGGGTCTCACTCTTGCTGAGGCTGGTCTCGAATTCCTGAGCTCAAACAATCCGCCCGCCACGGCCTCCCAGGGAGCTAGGATTACAGGCGTGAGCCACCGCGCCCGGCCTCTAGTGAATCTTTTAAAATACTTTCTTACTCTTCTGACATCCTTGTTAAAACAGGAAAGCATATTTATGCTATGTATGCGATTTTCTTCTTTTAGAAAAGATTTTTCCAACTTGCTAATAGCTAATACATATTCATTGTAGAAAATAAATATGACAAAAGAAAGTAAAAAACACTTGTAATCTTACCTCATAGATAAGGTTTTGTTATATGTACTCCTTTTTTTTTTTTATTGGAGACAGAGTCTCACTCTTTTGCCCGGGCTAGAGTGAGTGCCGTGGCGTCATCCTAGCTCACAGCAACCTCACACTCCTAGGCTCAAGCGATCCTCCTGCCTCAGCCTCCCGAGTAGCTGGGACTACAGGCATGCGCCACCATGCACGGCCAATTTTTTCTATATATTTTTAGTTGTCCGATTAAATTCTTTCTATTTTTAGTAGAGACAGGGTCTCGCTCTTGCTCAGGCTGGTGTCGAACTCCTGAGCTCAAACAATCTGCCCGCCTCAGCCTCCCAGAGTGCTAGGATTACAGGCGTGAACCATCGCGCCCGGCCTGTACTCTTTGCTTTAAAAAATTTTTTTTGAGGCAGAGTGCAGTGGCTCAAACTCCTGGGCTCAGGCGAGCCTCTTGTTTCAGGCTTTCGAGTAGCTGGAACTACAGGCACACACACCATGACCCCGGCTAATTTTTCTATTTTTAATAGAGATGGATTTAGCTCTTGCTCAGGGTGGTCTCCAAGTCCTGAGCTCAAGTGATCCTCCCACCTCAGCCTTCCAGAGTGCTAGGATTACAGGTGTGAACCACTGCACCCCACCAAAAAAATATTCTTCTTTTTAAAAAATACAGTGGAAACATACTGTACATGCTATTTTATAATTTGTATTTTTCACATAATAACATAATGAGCACCTTGTCACACTGCATGATACTTTTTTTTTTTTTTTTTTTTGAGACAAGAGTCTTGCTTTTTTGCCTGGGCTAGAATGCTGTGGCGTCAGCCTAGCTCACAGCAACCTCAATCTCTTGGGCTCAAGCAATCCTCCTGCCTCAGCCTCCCAAGTAGCTGGGACTATAGGCACTTGCCATGATACCTGGCTAATTTTTCTATTTTTAATAGAGACGGGGTCTTGCTCTTGCTCAGGCTGGTCTTGAACTTCTGACCTCAAGGGATCCTCCCGCCTTGGCCTCCCAGAGTGCTGGGATTCTAGGCATGAGCCGCCATGCCCAGCTTGCGCATCACTTTCAATGATCGTTTAGTATTTTATAGTATGAATGTTTATAGTTCATTTAATCAGTTTACTCTCCTGTCAGCAGTACATGAGAGAGTCTGGTTATTCACACTCTTACCTACTGCAAATATAATTTTTTTTTTTAAAAACAACTTGATCCACCTGCTGCATTCATCCAACGGATAAATATTGATTGCCGACTATGTACCAGGTATTATTCTCAATGCTTTAGATAGATTAGCAAAAAAAATAATCCCTGACCTCGTGAAACTTATATCCTAAAGGAAGACATGTACATAAATAATAAATGTAATAAACAAGGAAATCATTTATTATTTTAGAAAGCAAAAAGTGCTATAGAAAAAAACCCAGAGCAAGTTAAATGAAGCGAAGAGAGTTGCAGTTTTAATTAGATAAGTCAAGGTAAGCCTGATTGAGAAGGGAACATTGCAAGACTTGAATCAGGTGACAGATATTTTAATTTGCCATTTTATTATTACTGTAGCTAAACATTGTTTCATGTATTTATTCTTATGTGCATTGTCTGTTCATGTCCTGCGCCCGTTTTTCTGATTGGATATCACTGTTTTGGTTTGAATTAAAATTTTTTTTTCACTTGGAAATAATTTCACACTTGCAGAGAAGTTGTAAGTGTAGCTGTAGTGCAAGGAATGCCTATACATACTTTATCCAGATTCACATAATTCAGGCATACTTTGGAGATATTGCAGATTGGATTCCAGATCACCACAGTAAAGTGAGTATCTCAGTAAAGCGAGTCACAAAAATGTTTTGGTTTCCCAGTGCATATAAAGTTTATGTTTACACTATACTATAGTCTATTAAGTGAGAGTGCAATAGTATTCTGTCTAAAAAATAATGTACATATCTTAATTTAAATATACTTCATTGCTAAAAAATGCTAACGATTATCTTTAGCCAGCTATACTCTTTTTGCTGGTGGAGGCTGGTGCTTGCCTTGGTTTTAATAGCTGCTGGTTGATCAGGGTGGTGATTGCTGAAGGTTGGGGTCTCTGTGGCAATTTCTTAAAATACACTAACAATGAAGTTTGATTGATTGACTCTTTCACAAAAGATTTCTCTGTGGCTTGTGATACTGGTAGCATTTTATCCACAATAGAACTTCTTTCAGAACTGGAATCGATCCTCCCGAATTCTGCTGCTCCTTTCTCAACTAAGTTTATGGAAAATTCTGAATTCTTTGCTGTCATTTCAACAATGTTCACAGCATCTTCACCAGGAGTAGATCCATCTCAAGAAACCACTTTCTTTGCTCATCCATAGAAAGCAACCCTCATCCATTCAAGTTTCACCATGAGATTGCAGCGACTCACATCTTCAGGCTCTGCTTCTAATTCTAGTTCTGCTATTCTTACCCCCTCTGCCGTGACTTCCTCCACTGAAGTCTTGAACCCCTCAAAGCCATCCATGAGGGTTGGAATCAACTTCTTTCAATTTCCTGTTAATGCTGCTATTTTGACCTCCTCCCATGAATCACAAATGTTCATAATGGCATCTAGAACAGTGAATCCTTTCCAGAAGGTTTTCAGTTTACTTGGCCCAGATCCATCAGAGGAATCACAATCTGCAGCAGCTACAGCCTTACAAAATGTATTTCTTAAATAATAAGACTTGAAATTAGAAATTTACTCCTTAATCCTTGAGATACATAATGGATGCTGTGTCAGCAGGCATGAAAACAATGTTAATTCTCCTTGTACATCTCCATCAGAGCTCTTGGGTGACTATGTGCATTGTTAATAAGCAGTAGTACTTTGAAAGGAATCTTTTTCTTTCTGAACAGGAGGTCTGAACAGTGGGCTTAAAATATTCGGTAAACCATGCTGTAAACAGATGTTGCTGTCAGTCAGGCTTCGTTATTCCATTTGTAGGGCACAGGCAGAGTAGATTTAGTATAATTTTTAAGAGCCCTGGGCTTTTCAAAACGGTAAATGAGCACTGGCTTCAGCTTAAAGTCACCAGCTGCATTGGCCCCTAACAGGAGAGGTAGTTTGTCCTTTGAAGCTTTGAAACCGGGTATTGACATCTCCTCTCTAGCCATGAAAGTCCTGGATGACGTCTTGTTCCAATGTAAGGCTGCTGTAGGTTTTAGAGATGCGCACAGGCAAACAGAGCAATCATTACAGCCCTGCCTGATTATCAGTAAAACGGGCAGGGGCAGAGTGCTGTGGGACACATCTGCCCACCCTTTGCACTCTGTCTGCCCTCCTACTGCTGTGGGACCAATGACATACAGCAGAAGTGAGGGCATGGTTCCTCTGAGATTAGGTTATAAACGACTGTGGCTTCCCTCTTGAGCACTGTCTTCCTCTTTCTCTCTCGAGTCACTTGTCCTCTGTCTGGAAAGTCAGCTGCTGTGCTGTGAGGATGCTTAGGCCACCCATGGAGAGGCCCATGGGGTAAGGAACAGAGACCTCTGCCCAACAGCCAGTGAGGAATTGAGACAGCCAAGCACCCGTGAAGGAACTTGGAAGTGATTTTCCAGCACTATCTGAGCCTTCAGGTAACCGTAGCCCTGGTTGGCTGCCTGAATGCATCCTCGGGAGAGACCCTGAACCCAAATCACCCAGCTGACCTGCTCCTGATTCCTGATCCTTAGAAACTGCATGAGACGATAAATGATAATTGTTTTATGCTATCGAGTTTTGGCACATGTGTTATATGGCAGCAGATAACCACTACAGGTAACTTGCCCAAGATCATGCTGTTGATAAATGGTGGAGCTGAAATTTGAACTTGAGTTTGTCTGATGTCAGAGCACTGTGCTCCACTCCACAGTTTCTACTCCACCTATCCAGGGACTGTTGTGGACCGCAGCTGAGTCTCGGGTTCGCTGTGGCCTGCAGGATGGACAGTGGGGCTGAGAACCGACCCCGTGACTGTAGGGCATCTTTCCCTCATTCCCAGTCTGAGAACAGTTTACCCATTTAAAATTTTCTGAATTATTCTCTATAAGCATTTTTGAGGAGCTCATTTAAGGTACAAGTTGTGCCCTACAACTTGAACTGGATGTCTAGACTTCCTTTATAGACCATGGATCAGCAAACTTTTCTGTAAAAGGCCAGACAGGAAATACTTTAGGCTTTGCTGGTATAATATGGTTTTTGAAAAATGCTATCTTGACACAATTTTGAGGCTCTGACCTCTTCTCAAGCTTTGGTCAAATCTACACTATCTACTCATGCTAATTGCCGTAGAATCAGATATCTGACGATGAGGGACAGCCCCTATGCTTCAGCCCAGAGCCTGCTGAAATCATTCAAATTGGCCAATCCTAAACCTGTTTGTCCTTGCCTAGCTCTTTCCCCCACCGAGAGAACCACGCAGAGGCACTTGCCCACAGTTCATCTTCCGTCTCTCCCTCTCCCTCCCGACCGGCTGTGACCCTGCAGGGTGTTGCCTCCTTCTCCGCAGGGAACTGTGAGTACAAGACTGAAACTGTAAGACTCAACTCTTCTCAGTTTCTCTCCTGATCTGCACATGGCCTCACCATCCCTCCCCTTCCCTCACCACTCATGTGGTTAAACAACCGGCCACATGGTTTTGGTCACAGCTACTCAACTCTGTCATTGTAGTGCTCAAAACTGCCATAAACAATATTTGACTGTGTTTTGAAGGACACCAGAATATTTTGCCCAAAATATACTTCCTTAGCATATTTTGAGATGGTTATTCAGAGAAACTGCAGAACCAAATAGCCCTGAAAAGCTATCTTTTGTGGGAGAGATGTGCGTCTGCAGAGAAAAATCCACCTTAGTGGAACAAACATCCCGGCTTTCTCCAAGATCTGGCACCCCCCTGCCCCCCAATCCAGACCTAGGAAAGATGAACTCACAGGAAAAAGAGACTGAAAGGCTGACACCTTTAAAGGTCCGACGAGAAACTTTAACCACAGAGGCGACTGTCTATTCTTTCTCAGAGCTACTACCTGTGCGACTTCAAGTGCATGACAAGACTGCCTTCGTTTGACATGTTGTCCTCTCTCCACTTTCCCTTAAGCTGTGAAGCCACCTCTCCCAACCCCCAGAAACCCCAAGCCCCATATTCTGGCCGTAGCCTCAGTATGGTATTAAAGACTCCACTCATGTGGCTCTTCTTTGGGCTCTTATATTTCGTGTGTCCCCTGTGCACACGTGTGCGTGTAATAGGTCTGTTATGCTTTTCTTGCATTGACATGTCTTGTTACAGGGGTGTCAACCGTGACCTTTTATGACGGGGAGGAAAGGGGTCACTTCCTTTCTGCCTCTACAACGCTAACAGAAGTTTATTCGTAAAAATAGGTCCTCAGCCAGATTTGGCCCATGGGCTATCGTTTACTGACCCCTGCTGTAGAATCTTCTCATAGATTTGAATTTTCCTGATCAATGGGTAATATTAAAGCAAGTTCGACACATATATTAGTTAATTAGTAAATCTTTTCAAGCTGTCACTTCATTGACACTGAGGGACCCTTATATCAATGGAAAAGAAGACAAACTCTGCAAAATAATTTAAGGAGGTTTATTCTGAGCCAAATTTGAGGACCATGACCCAGAGCCACGCCCAAGAAGCCTTGAGCAAGTGGACTCGCTGTGGTTGGGTTACAGTTTGATTTTTATACATTTTCAGGGAGACAGGGATTACAGGTAGAATAATAAATCAAGACATGGAGGGCATACACTGGTTTGGCCCAAAAAGGACAGGACATCTGGAAGCGGGGGCTTGCAAGTCACAGGTGGATTTAGGGATTCTTCAGTTGACAATTGGCTGAAAGAATTAGGTTTTGTCCAAAAGACCAGGAATCAGCCGAAAGGATTGTTTAAGGGTCTTCTATCTTTCATGTGATGCTCTACCGGAATCAGATTGGGAAGTAAACAGCAGCATAAAAACCTGTTTATTGAGTTTTCATCATTTGTAGGCGTGACTCACCAGGCCCCCTTAGAAAGGAATTTTTTTTGGGAGGGGCGGCAAAGAAAAAGATCAGAGTTCAGTCCTCACTTACAAAAACTTTAAAGGCACTTAGTCACACTCTGTGGACTGTTTCAGCCCGGGAGCCTGTCCGTGTTGCCTTCCATAGTCGTGGTATTTTACTTCAAGCGATTTTAGAATGACAGTAATGAAAATGGAACCACTGTATGGAAGGCTGACCGCACGCCAGCCACAATGCCAAATGCATTAGAGCCGGCATCACTATCAGTTCTCCTAAGGGCAACGGGAGCTCTTCATTTTGCAGATGACAAAACTGAGTCTTAAAGAAGGCCAGGACAGCCCATCCAGTAAGCCGTGGAGGCAGTAGATACCAATCGTGTTCCTGACCCAGTTATGCAGCCAGTTCTGAATGCCCTCACCTCCTTTAAAGCTCGCTAAAGCCATCCTTGAAACATGTCTATTGGCGTCAATTACGATTATTTAATACATTACTTCTTTTGTCAAATAACTTAATTTTAGGTATGCCCCCCATACTTTTTTGGTCATCGGATGTCGTACACAGTGACAGGATCGATTCTTGCACTCGTTTTAGTTCATAATAGAATATATTAGTTGTGTTGGAATTGTTAATTTTCCCTTGGGGAGAATCAAGTGCCCTGGGTACTGATTGATAAATCGATAAATCTTTAGCGAGTCTGGTAAATCAGCTGTCACACACAGGTCAACCTCTTCTCCAGTGACCAAGGTGTTACCCAGGACAAATGTGTTTGTTCCTTTCCATCATTTTCTCCCTCAAAATCGTAATATACTAGGGTATTTAAACAAATCCCTAAGATTGCAAGCTTTTATTCCTCCTTTATTTTCCTTTGTTTAAAAAACAGCAAGAGGGATCATGCCTTTTCCAGCTATGTTAGGGAAAGGACTCGGTTGTTTGCATATTTGCATTACAACCCCTAACCTCTCCTGAGGACAAATGGCTGTCTGACTATTAGGCCCACGGGCACGGCGCTAGCACCGTGGATTAAGCGTCTGAATGCTGACTAGTTTTCCGCAGGATCCCAGCGTGTGTGAAGAATGTGTTTGTAGCTGGGAGGCAAACAGAACATCCAAAGCCAAGCAAGAATTTTGAAAAATAGTTGTCTTATGTATAAATTTATTTTGCTCTTAGTGTTTTAGCCTTGCCTATTTCATTATTTCTTATTTCTATTTTTTTTTAAATGGCTTAGTTTGGTTTGATATTCTTAGGATTGTCTCCCAAGTTTTGGTCACTTGTTGTTGAAGGCTGCAATTGATTTTTAAATGTTCTTTGTTTCTTTATCGGTTAAATACCAAACCATTGAGGAGTAGCTCAGATATTTTCCCCTCGCCCTGGTAGAGAGCGCCTGGTGATTTCCACTCAGGGTGTCTGTGTGGACGGCCCTCTTCACAAATCGGGTTGGGAGCTTTGGCAGGGACTGGGAGGTGACAGCTCAGGTTTGTATCACTTATGATAGGAACAGCAAGGCTTTGGGCTGTGGATTTGTTTCCCTAACAATTTAAGTTATTATTGTGCCTACTTTTGGGGCAAAACAAATGCATTCTCTTAACTGGCTCTTTATGCTTTTAGCGAAGAAACATATATTGTAGAAGCGGAAATTATATTTGGGTAGAAAAACCAAACTAATTTGATGAATTGGTACCATTGGCTTAAAAGGATCACCAACAGTAATTTATTGAGAGTTTCTCTTTTGCAAAGCCCTGTTGTGGGGAAGGCAAGGCATGACCCAAAGTGAAGTAAAATCTGGTGCCTGCTCTCAAGAGCTCAAAGTACAAGATGGGATAAAGAGAATGCCAGAGAATTTACCCAGCAGTGAAAGAATCCTGCTAGAGAATCCCGGACGAGGTAGCCTTGGAGATTGAACCTTAAAGGACTGATAACATTTCAACAGTGTAGCTGTATTTGTGACTGCTGTAAAAGCACCAGAGGAGAGGGAAGAGTGTGTGTGTTTATATATGCCTTTCCGTGTATCTGTCTCTGTTTCTGTTTCTACGGGGAATAATCAGCTATTCGCTTCATCTGGCACAAGTCTATGGGAGCAATGGGAAGTGATTTTCTAAAAATAATTTAAAGACTCATAATTCATCAGGTCTTTAGGACAATAGCAATGTATATTTTCCTTTCACATGCAGTAAAATTAGCTCCTTGGCTGTAAGGATGATGATTAAATTTATTATAAAGTTAATGTCAAATCCATCATCAGCTATTTTGTAAATTTTAATGTGACCGACACATAATGAGCTCTATGTTGTAATTCTTAAAAATAGTTACAATAATGCCGCCCTCAAGATAAGTGTCTTGGTATATAGTTAAATTCCATTATACAGCCTGTAATACAGTCTATGCAACAACCCTGGACATATACAACCTAAAATGTAAGTACAGTCAGGAACCGCATAAGGTTTTGGTCAATGATGGACCCGTATACCAGTATGCATTTCTCAGAACTTAGCCCTGTCATTAAGGGACACATAACATATCTACATTAAGAACTGAAATGAAAGTAACAATACTTATCCTTACTACGTATAATAAAATATGATATATTTTTAATCTGTTCTGTTTTGCTAAAAAAAATGCTATTGGAGGCCTTTTACATGGATTTCATGATCTATTCATAAGGTTACTAACTGCAGTGTAAAAATTACTGTATTAGATGATAAAGTTGGGGCTGGGCGTGGTGGCTCACGCCTGTAATCCTAGCACTCTGGGAGGCCGAGGCAGGTGGATCGCTCAAGGTCAGGAGTTCAAGACCAGCCTGCGCAAGAGCGAGACCCCGTCTCTACTAAAAAATAGAAAGAAATGATCTGTACAACTAAAAACATATATATAAAAATTAGCCGGGCATCGTGGCACATGCCTGTAGTCCCAGCTATTCGGGAGGCTGAGGCAGAAGGATCGGTTGAGCCCAGGAGTTTGAGGTTGCTGTGAGCTAGGCTGACGCCACGGCACTCCAGCCCGGGGCAACAAAGCAAGACTCTGTGTAAACAAAAATAAAAAAAAAAAGACGATAAAGTTGAAATGGGAAGATAGCAGTGTAAGTATGGATGGATTTAAAATAGTGGTGTTAGTGGGGTGCTCGACAAACAAGCCCTGATTTGCAATGTTTGGGTGATTTCTATGGGGGAAATCCTCCTACCATGGCCTATTTTAAGCTACCAATGGTTGAACTCACAAAATTCTTGATATTTAACATTGTGCTGTTACAATTTGGGGTAAGCTAGCTCCAGTTCACCAATGGGCTCACAGCTTGAGCTCTGACATCAGAGAGTTTTCTCTAAAAACCTGAGGAATGTCCATAGGACATGCAATAATAACTGTACAATAACTGATACAGCTTAAAGGTCTGAAAAGAGACTGGACAGGAAATAGATTAGCAGAAGTAAAACTCAGTTGTCAGGTTGACCTGAATCCTTCAGAACTCAGTATTCACTGTGTTCACACACAGCTGTCTGTTAATATGACAGTTTCCCAAGAGAATCTTTTCTTGTTTTATTTTAGAAATCGAGGCATAGTAATTTGTTAGCAAATACAAAGTAATCTTTGATTACAGATAATTCAAACACTTTTGTTTTAATTAAGAAAAAGTTACATTAAGTCAAGCTTTCATCATGGGATATTTTTGTTTTATTAAAATTAGTTTTGCCTGTTTCAAAATTAATTTGAAGTATGTATGTAAGTGCCTACATTGGACATTTTGGAATCTGGATATACATGTCTGTTTTTAAAAAGTAAAACAGATACATCGTAGACAATGCCAAAAAATTAATATCACGTGTTTCTTTTAAATTTCATTAATTTGGGTATCAGAAAATTTAAAATTACACGTGAGTTCCTAGTGTATTTCTACTGGATAGCAGTGGTCTAGAGCAGCGGTCCCCAACTTTTTTGGCACCAGGAACAATGAAGAAAAAAGAAGATAATATGTGGGTAAACCCAGACAAACATGACTGTATAAAACAATAATAAGAGATTTGGTGTTAAAAAACAAGATAAAATAAAAATGTGTGACAACATAGACTGCAAGTCTAGGGTAGAGGTCAGTAAGTTTAAAGAGATCTAACGTCCTGTGTTGCTCTGGAGGGCAACAGTTCATTTGCTAACATTGTTGTGTATTTGTTAACAATTGCATAAGTTAATTATACATGGTAAAATTTCTAGGGTTACTTCTAAAACAGTATTGAGTATATATTTGCCTAACTATTATAGTAGAGGAAAACGATGGAATGAGAAATAGAAAACAGATCCTAAAGAAAGGTGAGAAAGAAGCATAGAAAGGATAGACAGTGGGAATAAATCTTTCTATATACAAAATTACAGTGAGTGTAAAGAGAGTAAATGTTCCAAATGAAAGACAAAAAGTGTCCAACTGGGTTTTAAAAATCCTTCAAAAAATTAGCCATTTACAAGGGCGTAAGCTAAAGCCTAAGTATACAGAAGGGATGAAAATAAAATGATGACGAAAGATATGTAAGGCAAACACTCACTAAAAAAAGATTAATGGCATACAAAGTAGATTTTTTAAATAAAAAAAATCCCTAGAAATATGACAGATCATCACGTAAATGATATTATATCAGATCCTGTCCCAACTTTTTTTCCAGTCAACATTGTTGTTTTTTTTTTTTGAGATTTATCTAATTGATATGTAATTGAGTTTTATTTGGGCATTTAGCTTTCCCGTTCCCTGTTGGATGCTGGCCAACCATGCCCCCCCCACCCGGATTTATGGATGTCAGGATGTCTGCATTGACACGCAGGTACCAATAGATATGAAATCCAGTTTATTGCTCACATAGTCAGCATCAAAAACATTCCCTGAAGGACTCAATTTTGGTCTGGAGAGAAAGAGTAAGGGTGGTGGGTGGTGCCCCTGGTTTTTATTGTGGTTAGGAAGTGTGGTGGGGAGGGTTCTGTGCAGAGGTGTGCGATCAAAAATCATCAGACTCTGGCACTCTACACATAGATCTAATTCTGCAGTCCCCAACCCCTAGGCCACTGACCAGTACTGGCCCATGGCCTTTTAGGAACTGGGCCACGCAGCAGGAGGTGAGTGGTGAGCAAGTGAGCAAAGCTTCATCTGTATTTACACAGCTGCTCCCTATCACTTGCATCACCACGTAAGCTCCGCCTCCTGTCAGATGGGAGAGGGGGTTGCATTAGATTCTCATAGGAGCGTGAACCCTGCTGTAAACTGCGCATGTGAGGGATCTAGGTTGCGGCTCCTTATGAGAATCTACTGCCTGATGATCCGAGGTGGAGCTGAGGTAGTGATGCTAGCGCTGGGGAGCAGATGCAAATACAGATTATCATTAGCAGAGAGGTTTGACTGCACAGTACATGTAATGTGCTTGAATCACCCTGAAACCATTCCCCCCCAACCCCCGTCCATGGAAAAATTGTCTTATATGAAACTGTTTCTGGTGCCAAAAAGGTTGGGGACCGCTGATCTAATTGATTTATTTTGATGAGTATATAGCATTCTGTCATGTGAAAAAAAACCTAATTTATTTTTCAATTTCCCTCCGGAGGAACAATTCAGTGTTTTATACTTTTTCACTATTAGAAACAGTTCTACAGAGAGCATCTCTGTACAGAGTCTCTGCCAGGGTTTTTCTTGGAGAGATACCAGCATGAAGAATCACTGGTTCGGAAGGCGTCCTAATCTTCAGGTTTATTCAGCGTTGCCGGATCATTCTCCAGCGTAATATTAACAATTCGTGCTCCCGTGTCTCGCAGCGGTGGGGTTTGCTCTTTGTTCTGAGGGGTGTGAGAGGGCCGTGGAGGGCTTAAGTGAGAGAACGCTGGGACCCGATTGTAAAAAGGTGACTCTGGCTGCTGTGCGGGGACTTGGGCGTGGTGAGTAGGAGTGGAAGGAGGGGACCATCACGAGGCTCCAGTGGTCCAGGTGAGAGATGGCGGTGTGTATGGGGGGTGACTTGGTGCAGGTGGTGATAATGGTGGGGTTCAGGATGTACTTGGAAGATAGAGGTCACAGAACTCGCTGATGAATTGGAGATGGGCTGTGACAGACGACTCCTAGTTTTAAGTCTCTCCGGTGAATTAAGGAAGACTGGACAACAAGTGGATTGGGGGGATCGAGAATTGCTTTGGCCGTGTTGAGTCCGAAATGCCTATTAGACACGCAAGTGGAAACGCGGCGTCAGCGGCTTGCTGTGCATGTGGCGCGCTCAGGGGAGTGGGAGGGGCTGGAGAGAGACACTTAGGGTGCTCCGAGCAGAGGTGGTATTTAAGAGCACAGGTGTGCTAGAGACGAGAAGCGGTCTTCAGACTGAGCCCCAACGATCGCCAGCAGTTAGAAGGGGAAGAGGGTCTAGTGAGGGACACGGATAGGTAGAGGCCAGTGACGATGAACATAAAACCAGGAGAGTGTGGGGTGAGCCAGCAGCCTCATGAAGACAGCATTTTAAGAAGGGAATACTCACTGTGTCAAATAGATGGAGATGAGCTCTGAGAATAGACCAAAATCATCTGAACCTTTGGTTACTTATTATCTTTGATTTTCCTTATTTTGACACCTTAATTGCACTCTTCCGCATTTGTTAATATTCTTGGGGGGGGGTGCGAAATCGTGCAACTGCCATCCCATTCTAAGGATATCATTAGACCTAGAATGAAAAAGATTAAAGAATTAAAAAGTGCTGGAGGCCGTGTATCTGTTGGTAGCCATTTAACCTACCCCATAGTGGCATCCTGGTGTCAAGCATCTGTGTAGACTTAAAAAAAGCCCATCTGAATGCTCCAGAGGGCTTTTTATATCATGAGTTAGAACTGCCTGGAATATCTGATTGGCCCAATTCTACAAAGAGGGTTCCAATACGTTTTAAAGCCTTCTGTCTCATTTCGTTGTGCGTTTGTTATTAGCTCAATAAATAATAAATAGAGGAATTACCCAGTCACTAATTTGCTTTTTTTTCAAGTGGAATTCGTGTTTTAATAAATTGCCATTTCGTATTATTGAACATGTGCTATAATCTATAATATGCCTATAACTCAAACATAAAACTATTTTTATTATGGTATTTGTTTCTTTACCCATACATATGTTCTTCAGCTATAGTTTCTGCCAGGATGTTTGTTCACTTGCTTCTCTTGTCCCATTCTTGCGATGTCTTCTAATAAAGTGTTTGCTTTCTTCCTGAATTATTGCATTTAAAAAATTAATATTTATTTATTTTCTCTGATCACAAGAGTAATAAATGATGCCCTTTTAAGATTCCTAAATTTGCTTGCCTTTTTTTTTTTTTTTTTTTTTAGGAGTAATGTTTTTTTTTACTACTGTCATGTTTTTGGTTAGTGTTGCTTTTTTTTTTTTTTTTTTTTTTGAGACACAGTCTGGCTCTGTTACCTGGGCTAGAGAGCCGTGGCGTCAGCCTAGCTCACAGCAACCTCCAACTCCTGGGCTCAAGCAATCCTCCTGCCTCAGCCTCCCGAGTAGCTGGGACTACAGGCATGTGCCACCATGCCCGGCTAATTTTTTCTATTGTAGTTTTAGTTGTCCGGCTAATTTCTTTCTATTTTTAGTAGAGGCGGGGGTCTCACTTTTGCTCAGGCTGATCTTGAACTCCTGACTTTGAGCCATCCTCCCTCCTTGGCTTCCCAGAATGATAGGATTAGAGGCATGAGCCACCAGGCCCCTCCAGTGTTGCCTTTTTAATAGCTACGTCTATTTTCAGGAAATGTCGAGTTGAGCCCTATGAAATTGCTGATATCTGATAATTTTTGACTACAGAAGTGATGATTTCAAATGGTTCAGTCTCTTCCTTTTGTTCGCTTTAGTAATAATTCTAACACTTGTTTAGTCCTTTAATGAAATTTCTGGCTTTTAGTTGTCACAGATTAATGTAACGAGAGCTTGGATAGTTTGCTGAAACCTGATCTCACATGCTCTCTTTTCTCAAAGAATTGCTTTCTTGGCTTACACACCTTCTCTTGTAACTTTTCAGAACTAGGGGCCTTATTTACACGTTACCCTTTCTCTACTATGTTCTAAAATCACTAAAACCCACAGAGAAATAGCAATGAGGCTTTACTTTTGAGAAAGATTCCTATTGGATATGAACATCAAAGGGGCACTAGCTTATAGCCTGGCGGATCTTTGCAGGTCATTGTCCGCTGTATTAAGACTATCACTGTATGAAAACTGTCACCTGCATAGTTGTTTCCAGGCACACTCAGTGAACAAGCTAAGGGATATATGTGTGTCATATGCTACACACATAACATACATCTACATCTGTCTATCATCCATCCACCCACCCATCCATCCACCCACCCATCCATCCGCCCATCCCCCATCCTTCTATCCATCCGTTTTTTTCTAATTTGGTCTAATCTAAGCTAATCCATCATCTAGCTAGCGAGCTATGAGTCACACTGATGCCTCCAATTCCAACTCACTGCCACAGACTTCACTTTAGTTTGCTCCTTTTCCATGTTTGTATCCCTTTTCTCTGACAGTGAGACCCAGTTCCTACGATCTTTAATATATTTACTTATTTGTTCAACCGCCCGGATGTGACAAATCTCCCATCTTTACTGTCACCTTCGCCCCTGGCGCAGACGCCCTCCTCGCTCTGCCTGAAACTCACCCACCATGCCAGGGTGCCCTTCTCACCCCATTAGGCATCTACCTCCTGTGCCCGGTTGTCTCTCACTGGCCTACCCTGCTTGGCCCCTACCCTGGGATGCTCCTCCCCCTCCCTGCTTTCCTTGCTTGGGCTTTGGCACCCCAAGCCCGACGGTCTTTCTCATCCCACTCAGGCTCGGACTTCCTAGGTCAGGCTGCCCAGGTGTGGACACTCATTTCATGCCCTAGAGCTCCCACACCGGATGCCAGGGTGCCGCTGCCTTTGTGCGGGTGCCTTTCTCTCCCCAGCAGGCTCTGCTAGGCTACCCTCTCTGGGAATGTCTTCCTCCGCCCACGAGCTACTGCAGCATTGCTGCTGCTCCTGCCCTCACCCCCACCTCCTGTGCAGGCGACTACCTTGCTCTCCTCTACTCCAGGGCGGAGCTAGGACTGAACTAGTCAGGAAGGGGTGGGGGAAGAGGAAGAAGGAAGAGCTTATTAAGAGTTAGTCTGTGAGTTTATACTGGAACATTATTCAGGATATAATCTTTGGAGCACATTTTCTTTCCTTGAGCATCTTAAATATGCTACTCCTATGTCTCCTGGCTTTGAGGGCCGCTGTTCAAAAGTTGATGCCAAGCTGATTTTCTTCTCCTTAAAAAGTTACTTTGTCTTTTTGCCTGAATGCCCAAAGGATTTTTTTCTTTAAAAGTTCCATCATTTTACTAAGATATGTCTCAGTGTTGACCAGTCTGAGTTGATTTTCTATGGTACGTGGTGTGCTCTGTAAATATGGGGAGATTCGAGTCTTCTTTAAGTTCAGGGGAGATTTTTGAATTGCAGTTTTTTTTTTTAAAATATTTTTTAGTTTTTTGTTTTTTTCTATGCATATGTTGGCTCTTTTTTGCTTACTTTTTAATGTTTATCATATTTCTCTTAATGCTTTTTATCCCTTTTTTTGTTTCTGTTTCAACTTCCCCCACCTCTGTGTTGCCTCATTTCCTTCAATTGTTTGCAAGCTCTGAAAACTCTGTTCATCTCTTCCTATCGTCTGGCCGTCTCGTTTCTGAGCTCGTCTAGTTCTGCTTTATGCTGTTCCTTCATAGGTCCCACTATTTTCTTACTGTGCTATAACTCCTTTTGAAATGCGAGTTTATTATTTGCATATGCGCTGTAGTCACATTGTTCCAGTGAATATTTATCTTCTGAATATATGTTCTTTGGATCATTTCCCCTCTTTTTATATTTTTGAATGGAGATTGACCATCATCATCTTCTGTTGCTGAAGCTGCATGTTTAGAAGGAAGTTTCTATGCAGGGGATGGAAGCGGGCCAGTATGTCTTCCTCTCTTTTCTGATTTTGTCACCTAGTTTTAGAAAATATGGTCATCATGCAGCCATCTTCAGTGCTTTCTGACTTTTGCTTCAACTGGTTGCCTCACCCACTAGCATCTGGACATTTTGCTTTTTCGCCCAGGTGCCCTGCCCGGATCAACTTGGGCTCGACTCACCCTTCCGCAAGGGAGCCTCGCTGGGTGCTCCTGGGCGTCACGATGGCCAGCTGCCTCCCTGCAGTGGCCTCACTCTCACCAGAGAAGTCCTCTTCCCATGTTGACTGCTGTGCGGAGATCCTCCTTTTGCAGCTGACATTCTCTCAGTTCCCAGCACTTAGGGCCCCTGTTTCCCCTGCGTCTGGCCTGCTGCATTCCCTTGCCATCGTCTTTCTGCTGTCTGTGGTTTGGTCCCACCCTTGTATTGAAAAGTTGTTGGAGATTCTTTGTGACCTATTTTGGTTGACGGCATTATCCGTGGGTTTTGTCTTTTGCTTCCAAGTTCACTCAGGTGAACTCAGGCCAGAACTCATTTCCTTGTGGTTGTAGGGCTGAGGCCCTGGCTTCTTGGTGGGAACCTCCAGCTCTTAGAGGCCACCTTTAGCTTCTTGCTAGATGGACCCTTCCTAGCTGCTTATTTCATCAGAGCCAGCTAGGCAGAGGCTTAGAGTGAGTTTGGCAGCAAAATGGAGTCTTCCAGTATGTAATGTCATCTTGGGAGTGATGTCCCATCACCTTTGCTCTATACTGTTGGTTAGAAGCAAGTCACAGGTCTGCCTGCACTCCAGGGAAGGGGGTTATTCAAGGTGTGAATACCAGGTGGTGGGATCATTAGGAGTCACCTTAGAGTGTGTCCGCCTCACAGCTCTCAGGAATTTCACTATGAAGGGAAGAAGAAATGGGGCAGTAACTAGAGGGGAACTTTTTTGTTTGTTTGTTTGACATGGGAAAAATATGTGCTGATGGGAATGATCCAGTGGAGAGGAAATAGTTGATAAAATCCTGTTTTCTGAGTTAGCCATTATAGTCTTTTTAATATTACATGCAACTAAAATTCTTGTTTTGTCGCCATATATCACAAAATATGCCATTTATGGGTCCCACTTTCCCCAAATATAAAATGTAGATGTTGGTCTAACTCAGTAATCTTTAGAATAGGGAATATTTAAGAATAGATGATCATTTGGGGTGTAAGGAGAAAAATCCTAGAGCTTAAATTTTTATTTGGTTTATGCTACCTTTTTATGTATGTTTTATAATATACATAATATATCAGCACAAAATTATCAATAATTTATAAATAAAAATACATACATTTGGAAAGCGTGGTAACAAGTTTTTAACTGATAAGTTACCAAATCAAAAAAAGTTTGCAAAGTGCCTTTCTAATACTGTAAGTCTGTGTTTGGGGAAAATGTTTTATTCTATTTGTTTTTTTCACAGAGTGACTCTTGGACGTAATCATTTAAAACTAGTTTTCTGCTCAGGGGCCCACATCGATGAAAAGATATCACTGGATCATGGCAGTCCACTTGTGAGTTCAGGATTTTAAAACTTTTCCTTTTATAACTTTTTTTTTTTTTTTTTGAGACAGAGTCTCTGTTGCCCTGGGTAGAGTGAGTGCCATGGCGTCAGGCTAGCTCACAGCAACCTCAAACTCCTGGGCTCAAGCGATCCTCCTGCCTCAGCCTCCCGAGTAGCTGGTACTACAGGCATGTGCTACCATGCCCGGCTAATTTTTTCTCTATATTTTTAGTTGTCCAATTAATTTCTTTCTATTTTTAGTAGAGACGGGGTCTCGCTCTTGCTCAGGCTGGTGTCGAACTCCTGAGCTCAATCAATCCACCCGCCTCGGCCTCCCAGAGAGCTAGGATTACAGGCGTGAGCCACTGCGCCCGGCCTCTTTTATAACTTTTAAAGCTTAAAAATTATCCTTGCAAAAAAGACTTTTGCTAATGCAAAATGTATAGCGATGTTTTTATTTCAAAGCTTACTAGTTTTCCCTAGATGTAATAGTCCTGTTTAGTAATAATAAATGTAACATATAACTCAGGTTAATTTGCTTGAGTTTATGTTAAACACCGATAGACCGCTTTTTCTTACGTATTCAATCACCTTCTTGGCTTATAGCTGAGCATACTTAGAAAATAATTCAGGCTCAATAAACTATGAATTGGAACAATCTTCATAAGGAGAGTTTGGTACACTTTTTTTTTAAGTAATATTCATACTTACTGAAAGGATTCCAGATAAACTTGGTATTTATGGCTTAACCACGATGCCACTTTATTTGCAATTCTAAGATACACTCAGGCCTCAGAACATCCTACAGTGGATACTGTCACTGAGGCACACGTGGAGATGCCCTATCGATTGTATGGCAATGTATTAGTCTGAGATGGTGACACAAATTTTCAGTCTCCTGAAAATAAACGTATTTCTCCATCCTCAGTTTTGAATGGTTTTGCCTACAGGAAGACCCGGAGCAGCGCCCCCTGCTGGCATTTGAGCATTTGCGTGTTGACGAACAGAGCGGGTCCCTTTGCTGACATGGAGCCGGGGGTGATGTTGGGCCTGCCAGGGTGTTTCAGATCAGGTCATTAAAGGAACAGAAGGTCGACTCGATATAAAACGAGCAGCTCCCCGTTTTCTCTACATTTTTTAGACATGTGATGATTTTCTATAGCTCACTTTGGCTGATAAAATATGAAGACTTCACAAAATATTTATGTTTCAGCCTCTGCCTTAGTTCATTTAACAAGCCATTTTTTCCCTAATTCTCAGGACCTGTATTCTTGTTCTGTTGGAAAACCTAACTTGAGCCTCGGCAGGAAAGATTTTTTTTCAAATAAATTGGGATGCTACTTGGCTTTTCCCCTGGCAGCGTAGGAATAGGCAGACTTTTCCCCAAAAGGCTTAGGAATAGGCAGACTGAAATCGAAGCTGGGCCTAGAAATAGGAAAATTGCGTGAAAAGCTGTCTAAGGGCCAGTTAGAGCCCAGCTCCTGACCTTGCCGCTGCGCTCCTGGGGGACGCCCCGTTCTGCGCCAGCAGAGGGCAGCGGTTTTGCGATGCAGGGAGATGGAGACAGAGCCTTGTTCACCCGGGACCTGCGCCCCTGGTTCACGATCTGTCTCTGCACACTGAGTCTTGCGTCCACCTGGAGGGCTTCAGTGTGCACGTGTACAACGGGTCCAGCACGGCGGCCCTGCGGTTCCCTCGACCTTCTCCCTTCCCTGCTGTAGCTGACGCGCCCTGGCCTGGTCATCGCTGGGACCTGCCGACTTACTGGAATGTCGCATTCTGAGTGAGCCCTCACGTCCTCTGGTTAAGCCCCTTGTTCCTTGACTGGGTCCTCCAGGCCACTGGCTGCCCTGCTATGTCCTGGACCTTCAGTCCCTTCCTTTCCTTCCCACACACTCACCGTAACATTTCTTGGAAATAGAAGGGGCTGGTGTTTGACTTTCTGCCTCGTCTGTGTTGTATCTTCCTCACACTGGCCTTAACGTGGCCAAGCCTTAATGATGGAGGGGACAGACGGAGGGAGTGAGAGGGAGGAAGAGGGAGAGGAGGGACTGAATCAGGAGGAGTCCCAAGTATCTGATTTTTTATTTATAAGAACACCCCATTCTGGCTGGCGTGGTGGCACAGGCCTGTGGTCTCAGCTGTGAGGAGGGATCACTTGAGCCCAAGAGTCTGGGACCAGCCTGGGCAAGATAACAAGCCTTGTTTCTAAAAAAAAACCCCTCCCAAACCAAAAGGAGTGCCTAGCCTTTCTGAGACGCTCCTTCACCTGCACCCTGGCTGCCCCCAGCCCTGCCTCCCCATCCCCTGCAGCCTCACCTCTATGCCGGTGACTCCCCCAGCTTTTGATTGAGCCCTGCATTTTCCGCAACGTTCCAGTGTGTACACACACACACACACACACACACACACACACACACGCGCGCGCTCGCGCGCGCTTATCTTACATGTTTCTGGAAGCAAAACAATACTTCTTTTATTTTTCTTTTTTACTTTTTTAAAAAAATACATCATGACATTCCTAAAGCAATGCTTCTTATTTGGATGTTCTCTAATATCTTCCATTGTGCTCTATTGTATTCTATTTACTCCATTCAATTTTTTAGAACGCTGGCCAATAAATTGATATTACAAACCATTAGTGGATCCTGACTCACAATTTGAAAAATTCTGTTGCAGACCATCCCTTCTTTTTTCTTGTACATTCCATTCTTTTTTCTTTAAGCAGGCTTCTTCTCTTGCCAGGTTTAACCAAGTCAGGTCTATCTGGACTTTCAAAGAGACCCCCTCCAGCCAAACCCCACCCCCCTCATTCTGGAAAGAGCTGTCTACACACATTGTTCAGGTTCCTCAGAGCTCTCTCTCCCTTCCCTTCTCCTAATCCTGTCTGGCTTCTAGGCCAGCACTGCGCTGTAACAGCTCTTGCTGTGGTCACAAATGACACTCTTGTCCTTAATCCTGGTGGTTGGTGTTCAGGCCTCTCCTTCCTGGTTCTTTCTGCAGCATTCTGCTCAGGTGTGTGCTCTCCCTTGGTGCCACCATCTCTCTCTTCCCTGCTGGCATTTGTCTTCCCTCTGACCCTTGACAGACTTCTGCTCCCTCAAGGCCTGATCCTGACCTTCCCCTTCTCTCCAGATGGTCTCCCACACCCACTCCTCGGCACCCCCTATCCAGGTCTCCTGACAATTCTGACAATCCCGAGTCCCATTCCTCGCCCTGCCTTGTCGCCACTCGCGCAGGTGCTCCCGCTTTCTGTGCTGAGCACCCACGGGTCCATGGCCTTCCTCCCTCCACGCCACTGGCCCCCGGGGTTTTAGTTTATGTTGCCGTCTGGGATCTGTGTGTCACTAATGTTTTCCTTTGTTAGGAGAAAGAGTCAGGAAATAAACAGTCTTCTTCTGCACCCCCCACCTTTTATTATCTTTGCTCTTTCGGTAACATTGAGCTTTTCTCTAACATGTTTCCTATTCTTTTATTATGTGCTTGGTGCCATTTTCCCAAACCTCATTCTAATTTTCCCTGGAGGGCGGCCTTCATGACTGCCATTGATGAGCACTGAGAAGGGAATGTTGACGTGTGGTCTCCTCGTCTCTGTGCCGCGCTCTCAAAGTGAGCACGGTTCATGGCGCAGCTGCTTAGGGCCAGGGCCTGTTGCTTGACGGCGTTACCCTTCTCAGGGGACTTCTGTGCTTATTCCTCGCTCTTTCTCCACAGTTTTCTTTCTGATCCAGAAAGTCCAACACATTAAGGTTCTTAGAAGTCTAGACCATGTTAGGTCTTAAGGGAAGTAATTTTATTATTTCAAATATAGAAAGCCTATTTAAATAGTGTAAATACTATTTAAATATCAGAAAGCTGTATATTTATATTTATTTATATTCATTAATTAGTTTCCCTTGCTCTAAAATACATTCTAGTGTTCAGTTAATTTTCATGAATCTCAAAATGCAAAAGCTCTTGGAGAAGGAATCTAGCAGGATTCCTTCACTGGAGAAGCTGAGTTCTAGGGTGGTTAAGTGCCTTGTGCTCAGACACAGGGCTTGTTCCTGGCAGAGCTGACTAAGGCCTGTGTCTTCTAATGCGGGGCTTTTTCTACGGTGCCTCTGATCTGTGCGTCTGTCACGTCTTTCCCCCCATTCCTATAAATATTTAAGTGTGCATTGACACCCACATTCTCCTTTAATCACCATTTGGGGAGACGGGGAATTGTCTTGTTTAGTGACATTTTTGGTAAGATGAGTTCGGCTTTAATGTATTTAAATTTGTTTTTTTTTCATCCCTGTAAAATCTATTTTTTAACTGAATTTTCAAGTTGTTTCACATTTATGGATCATGTATGGTTTATTTAACACGTGCTTAACAGTAGCATACAGATGACCTCTGAATGTTTTTGTGTTTATTGCTATGAATGAATGAGAGACTTGGGTAATTGAAATCCCAAATTCCTTGAGAGTCTCAGTCCCATAACCATAGAATTTGTGTAGGTTAGAGTATGCTCTAGGATCTTTTGGAACATGGGAAATAGTTACATTTGAGTCTGTAATGTCAGTTTTTTTCAGGTTATTTTCCTCATTACCTTTTTGGAGAATGCAGTTAACTCGGGCATCTTGAATTTCTTTTAAATTTTAGGTAAATGTTTTTTAGTACTTTATACCCATAGTGCCAGCCAGTTGGCTTTGTTAGCTTTTCTTTTGGAGGGTTGATATTCTAGAGCAGTGGTCTAGAAACTTTTTCTGCAAAGGGCCAAATAATAAATATTTCAGACTTTGTGGCCATATGGTCCCTCGCCTAGCTCTGCTGTTGTGGGAGAGCAGTGTCAGAAAGCCAAAATTTCATTACATTTATTTTAATGATTGAATTGGCTTTTATTAGCGATTCATGAACTGGGCAGCAACCCATCTAAAAATAGAAAGGTACTACATCAGATATGGCAGAACAGTTGGTTTTTGTTAAGTAGCGTGAGCAGAAACAAGGAAGCCAGTCATACAAGAAAGAGGATTGGCTGACACCAGACTGCTTCAGGTGACTTTCCCTATTAGGCGTAAAGCGGAGGAGACTTCCTTATCGCACCTGCTCAGGCTGACTGGGCCCTTTCTGATTGGTTGCTGTGAATCTCCAGTTTTTAGGAAAAACTGCTGTATTTGGAGATTTTTGTGCTTCCTTAAAGTTTCTGTTTGATTACGTGGCACTTAGGATGTGTGACTCCGTTGTGGCGTGGTCTGTTGGGGCCTGGTGCAGGAACTCAGTTTACA
The DNA here is from genome assembly GCA_963575035.1 of Avahi laniger. Lineage (NCBI taxonomy): Eukaryota > Metazoa > Chordata > Mammalia > Primates > Indriidae > Avahi > Avahi laniger. The sequence continues at coordinate 44,939 of CAUYSK010022461.1, forward strand.
GCAATGCTCTACCATGTAGTTTATTTAACACAGTCCCAGAAGCTGTAAACGAACGGGCATGGCCACACAAGAAAAGCTACATTCACAAAAAAAGCAACCTGAGGGCCCCACTTTGCTGATCCCTGGTCTAAACCGTTAGGTATTTTTTTCAAGAGCTAGTGGCAGTCTCTGCACTTTTGCCCCCAAAAGGCATCCACCAAGCCTAGAATGGAATAGCAATAGCAGTTGTGTTCCCACTTCCGTGCCTCTTCTGAATTGGTCTCCCTGCTGGAGATGCTGTCTCCTCTGTTTTCCATCTGTCTAAGTGTTATCTAGAAAGCCCTCCCACTCAGCTCGGTCCTTTCTCCCTTCCTGAACTCTGCTGGCATGCTCATCTGTGGGCTTGTATTATTTGTGTGTTCGTGTGCTTAGGGCTTCCTCCCCAGCTCTGAGAGCATGGTGGGCCAGAGCACCGTACTCCGCATACGGTGAGTGCTCAGGGGCCACTGCGAGCACCCAACAACAGAGCAACCCCTCCGCTCACCTGGGAGGAACCATCCTTTGTATGGGGCTGTAGGACAGGCACTCAATCAAATTAGCAAGAACCATAGTTATTTATTTATGGCTCTAATTTCTCAGAAAGGAGACCAGGTCTGTTGTGGAAATGAGAGTTTTAGAAACAATAGGAAGTTTAGGGAGGAGCCAAGACAAAAACACAGAGAAGCACAGAGTGTTATGGCAGATGTGTCGTTCAACTCTATGAGCACAAATGGCCAAAAAACATTTTAAATGCTGGAAATAAAGCTGCCACTTCCTAGCTGTGGGACCTAAGTACAGTTTTTTAAATGTTGTTTAACTTACTGGTTTTTCTCACCTGGGCAATGGGAGTAGTGATAGTAACTACCTCATATAGGTGGTTAGATAGTGGTATGAAATGAATTAAAATGTATCAAGGACACAGAGCGGTGTCTTGCACACAGCAAGCACATAGTTGATGTTGGCTCTTATTGCCATTTGACATGCAGAGCCTCGCGTGACGCTCCTGACCCCAAGGCCAGTGATGACTTAGAGCAATAATAAGCTAAACAGAGGACCCCAGATGGTAAAACAAAGCTTGTCATCTGGGGATGAAATTGACACCCTATATGTGCATTTACTAAAAGACAACCATACTTCAGATATTTCTAAGACTAAAGGGGTAAAATTGAATTAAATTTCAGTTTAACTAAAATTTCTTGAGTGGTTCTACATGCTACATCCTGGGGGTGCAGAGAAAACTAAGGTATAGTGAAGACCTTAGGGACTCAGAGTCAGGGAGATACAGACACATGTATGATGGGGATACGTTTGGAGAAATGCGTTGCTAGGTGATTTCGTCACTAACATCATGGAGCGTACTTATGCAAACCTGCTGTATACCCAGGCTACGTGGCATAGCCTATTGCCCCTAGGTCACCAGTGTGTTACTATACTGAATACCGCAGGCAACTGTAACACGCTATAAGCATTTGTGTGTCTAAACATGTCCAAATGTAGAAAAGATACAACAAAAATACAGTGTTTATCTTAGTCCATTTAGAGTTGCTATAAAGGAATACCTAAGGCTGGGTAACTTATAAAGAAAAAAGGTTTATTTGGCTCATGATTCTGATGTCTGGAGAAGTTCAAGACAGGGAATCTACATCTGGGGAGAGCCGCAGGCTGCTTTTAGTCCTGGCAGAAGGTGCAGGGAGCCGGCATGTGCAGAGGTCACATGGTGAGAGAGGAAGCAAGAGAGAGGGGAGGTGCCAGGCTCTTTTTAACAACCAGCTCTTGAGGGAACTAATAGAGCGAGCGCTCACTCACCCCACGTCCCCTCAGGGAGGGCATTCATCTGTTCATGAGGGGTCAGCCCCCATAACCCAGATACCTCCCATTAGGCCCCCACCTCCCAAACTGGGAATTAACTTTCAACACGAGGTTTGGAGGGGACACACACACCAAACTATAGCAGTATTATAAACTTACGGGACTACCATTGTGCATATGGTCTGTCATTGACTGAAACATCGTTATGTGGCACATGGCTGTACCTACTTTCACTATATTAGGGTAAGTGGTAAGTTGGATAAAGAGTATTTTAGAACATTATCCTGGTTAAAGAGGATATTAAGGGATGAAAGAATATTAAAAACTTACATTAAGCTATAAAGATTCAGTTGGGGCATTGTTGATTCATTGAAAAAAAATAAGAAAACCAGTGGCCCCTGATCGACTGTGGGAGGAGCAGCCTGTGTGTCAAAGAAGAACAGTCTCCTGGGCCTCCCTGGTCCTTGGTGAGGCCAACGGCATCCAACAGGAAGAATCGCTCTTCCTCTGCTTGGTGAGGTCGGGGCGCAGCCGAGCCTGGTCTGTGTGGGTCGGCGGCAGAGCTCACTATGTGCTCTGAAGGTAAAGAAAACTGGAGCCCATGTGCAGATCGCATATAATCTGGGAGAAACGAGTCTCCTGTCAGAGCAGGGGCAGGTGTGTTCTCTGTAAAGATGACTAATAAAGTATTCTTTCACATCTATATTGCACTTTATATGTCCTTTATTGCATGTGACATGAATAAGTCTGGTGTCAGACTCTGTCTTCACTTTAGAAAGGGATTAATCACACTGTAGTGAAAGGTAGAACATCCATTAAAAATTTTCACTTTCCCTATGGTAAGAACCTCACTGGATCCTATATTGGATGCCGCCTGTGTGCTCATCTCCTCTGCTAGACATTGCTGCTCCAGTGACCAGTTCTGCACGGGTGAAACCTGTCAACACCTCCGTGTAGCCTCTCGACTCCTTAGCTGGGAGCTCTGATGCTGAGACAGGGATGCCCGTGGGTACCAGTGCACACTCACACATGGGCAACCTGGAAGTGGAGGGGGAGATAATACCCCCAGGGAGAATATTGATCCAGAATGGATAACTTAGAACGACCAGCACCGAGTCACAGTCTAACAAAATAACTGGACCTGAAAGGAATTTAGCCTTAAAATACAATTTCCTACTTAAAGAAACCGGAGCTCTTAGAGAAATGGCTGATTTTGCGTCTGGGGCAGAATATGTGTAAAATGAACTGGAACATCTTATCATACCAAATACTGAGGAAGCTAGCAGAGACTTTAAGTTCATGTCAAAAGGACTTATGTGCTAATTTGAAGAAGATCTCCATTGGCCAAATTTGGGACCATTTGAGCTAAAATAAGAGAAATATTTGTAATGAATCAAAATATGTTTAAGTCCATGAGATTATAACAACTTTAAAATAAAACTCAATAATCTTTCAGAGGATAAGAGGAATGAAATTTATTATCTTGAAATTGATAAATAAAGGAAGAGACTCAAGCATTTATCCTGCCTTTCCTAGGTGACCCAAGGGAATAGCAACCAGAGGTAGAAGAGGGGGTGCATTTCTTTATAAAAATATTCCAACTAATAAATGAAGAGGAAATGACAGAATTAGAATATCACCATTTTAATGGATTTAGGCATTGTGCATTGACAGCTGCTCACATCCCCAAAAGAACAATCATCTAACCTTATTTGTCTCCGAATGAAAGAACTCAGCACCACCTATGGTATTGCCAAAGGCTTTGAACCTCACTCTGGATCCAGCTCCCAATTTGCAAGGAATGTAGAGGAACTTGTTGAGTTCCAGCAAAAGTATCAATCGGCAAAACCAGACTGTGAGGAACTGCAGGTCGAATGCCCCGGTGTTTTCAACGGATAAATTATAATGACAAGAAAGGGATGGAGGACCCTGTAAAATTAAGAGAGACCTAAAAGACATATCACACTTTTTTAAAAAAAGAAAGACTATAGCATTTAGGGCTACATATGGCGATACAAGCCCTCCAAACCAAAAGAAAGGCAAATAAGTTATTCCTATAAAAAGCTAGGGTAGCGTTTCCTTTAGGGGACTAGCAAGGGGCAGACATTGGGACAAGGCACGCAGAGGGATTTCTGGGGTGGCTGGTCAATTTGTTTCTTGACTTTGGCAGTGGTTACAAGATTTCTGTTTTTAAATAATGTTTATTTTATAACAAAAAGGTTTAACAAAAGGAAACAGTAATGATAAAGGGACTAAAATATACCCCTGCTTTAAATTTACATAGTGATCTTGTTCTATTAAGCTACTGGTCTCGTGGAGTTTTCTGAGGTCTACCCAGAGCCATGGGCCCAGATCAACCCTATTGAGCACCATTTACTCCCTCCAGTGGGCCGTTCCCTGTGCCTTCCTCCCTCATCCAATGACAGCCTGGTGACATAGCTGACAAGCCACCTCTATCAGGTTTCCAGGAGGACAGAGCTAAAACGTTAACCCAAGGTCAGACTTGTCCATAAAGGAGGTGAAAGATTTTTTAACTTCCTTATTTGTTTTTTAAACCCATTACTCACACTTTCTAAGAATTAGGGAACTGTCATCCTTGCCTTTATTTGCACAACCTCCCTTTCACGATACTTCATGTATAGAATAAGGTATCAAGTCCTCCTTTGGCACTGATATTTGGTGTTTGAGGTATATTAACTTCCTTATTCTTTGTATGGGGATGATATGAAACAGAGGGGGTTTAGTAGCATTCTTATTTATTTATTTATTTATTGGAGACCTCGCTTTGTGGCTCCGGGTAGAGTGCAGTGGTGTCATCATAGCTCACAGCAACCTCAAACTCCTGGGCTGAAGCGATCCTCCTGTCTCAGTCTCCCAAGTAACTGGGACTACAGGTGTGCGCCACCACACCTGACTAATATTTTTAATTTTTGTAGAGACAGGGATCTCGCTCTTACTTAGGCTGGTCTCAAACTCCTGACCTCAAGGGATCCTCCTACCTCGGCCTCCCAAAGTGCTAGGATTACAAATGTGAGCCACCGTGGCTGGTGTTTAGTGGCATTCTTGAGGTCACACAGGGAGCTGGAGGTTCTGTTGGGCCACCCAATGAAATTTATTGCCAATTCAGTTCCTCTTTTGTTTTCAATGCCATCTTAAGAAATGGGTTTTATTTAAAATTTTTCCTTCTGCGGCCCTTTCTCCCTTGCCTTTTCAGCAAGAACCCGAGGAAGAGTACATTGTCTCTGAATTATAGTAATTAACCATATATTCTGAATGGTTTGTTCTCCAATTTCAGTCCCCCAGAAAACCAGAAGAGGTTTTGACACAACTAGGGCATGGGAAGCAAAAAGTCAATTAAAGCTGATTTTTTTTTTCAAGAGGCACATAAATGTTATAAAAGTGCCACATACTTGAGCCATTTTAGCAGTTTTCCATCTGTTTTTGTTGTCTCAAAAAGAAGGAAGTTTTTCTGACATGGCTCTGAATTGTTTTAAGTGACTTTTAGATCATCACAATGAGTGGGGCGGTCCTAATTCTCGATGCTTCACTCTGACGCTGAAGTTTAGAGCAGGATAAACTAATTCATTTGGTTAGTTTTGGCTTGAAAAAGAAAAGAATTGTGGATTCTTACTTGGCAGAGCAGAATAGAATTGTGGGTTGTCCTACAAATACATTTTCCACAGATGCTGATCTCTTCTTGGGCATAAACAGGCTGTTGCTGAGCATACAGACATTCAGGAGATTCTATAAATTGAATCTTCCATCTTCTGCTAATATGGCTTTTGGCAATAAAGCCATTATCATGAAGTGCCATAAAAGGCATCTTTTTTTTTTTCATCTGTTGCCTACCCAGCATGGGGTTTATTGCTATTTAGAAGTCTGATTGCTAAATGCTAAACCAAGCAGGTCACCCTGCAGTAAGTGGATAGATGGGTCTCTGACTATACCACCTGCTGTCATGCAGGACAACTGGCAAATTTTTTGGTGGCAAGGCCTGAAATGTCAGTAGAGATGTGCTCCCTTTATTTTTGATTGCTAATTGGACATTAGCTAATTGGCTTTAATGAAGATCAGCAGGTGTGCAGTCTATGAACCGCTTGAACTTACGATAGATACTTACTGATTACCCAGTTGGAGTCTGGTGCCGTGAAAAATTTTAGAACCGGATAAAATAGAAATTCTTAAGAAATTTACACTCAAATTGGAGAAATAATATTGAACAATAAGAAAGAATTTGCGAACCCCCAAATGCTAATGTTTATCTATTATATAAAGACTTGATGTTACATGGCAAAACTTTGTAGATATTTCATAGATAGTGGTTTACTATCATCATCATTTGGGTCACAGAGGGAGGATTTTAGAGTGAATTGTGGGCTGGAATATTATTGATGCGCAAAAGGAGGAGGCTTTTGGAGAACAAATGGGATTTGCACAAATAGAAGGATTTTGAAGGCAGCATGGAATAGATGGAGGTCAGTTCTGAGTTTAGGATTTCGCATTCTTCTGTCTCTTAAATTATTCTTCCACTTGCTTTCTAGCTTCCAAAAGTTTGTTGTTACTTTTTCTATTCTTGTAGGTTTATGTCTGTTATTTATCTATATTTTTGAAAAAATACCTACTGCAATTTTAGTGAGGTTTAGGAAGAAAGTGAAAGTACATGCATATGTGCAAGAGGAGATGCTATTTTTTTAAAAGAGAAATCACTTGATTTGTTTATTCCAGCTTTATTGAGGTATAATTGACAAAAATTGTATGTATTTACAGGATACAACTTGGTGTTTTATACACACACACACACACACACACACTGTGAAATAATTACCACATTAGCTAATTAACACATTCATTCCTCACGTAGTTATCGTGGTTTTTTTGTGTGGTGAAAACATGTAAGATCTTAGTAATTTTCAAGTACATGATACATTGTCATTAACTATAGCCATCATGTGGAACATTAGCTCTCCAGAACTGACTCATCCAGTCTAACTGAAACTTTGTACTCTTTGACCAACATGTCCCCCACCCTGTGCCCTATCCCACTCCTGGTTACCAACATTCTGCCCTCTGCTTCTATGAATTCTACAGTTTTAGCTTCCATGTATAAGTGAGGTCATGTAGTATTTGTCTCTCTGTGCCTGGCTTATTTCACTTAGCATAATGCTCACCCGGCTCAGCCATGGTATTGCAGATGACAAGATTTCTTTCTTTTTAAAGACTGGATAGACCGGGTGCAGTGGCTCACGCCTGTAATCCTAGCACTCTGGGAGGCCGAGGCGGGTGGATCCTTTGAGCTCAGGAGTTCGAGACCAGCCTGAGCAAGAGCAAGACCCTGTCTCTAAAAATAGAAAGAAATTAGCTGAGCAATTAAAATATACATATAGAAAAAAAATTAGCCGAGCATGGTGGCGCATGCCTGTAGTCCCAGCTACTCGGGAGGCTGAGGCAGGAGGATCGCTTGAGCCCAGGAGTTTGAGGTTGCTGTGAGCTAAGCTGATGCCACGGCACTCTAGCCCAGGTAACAGACTAAGACTCTGTATCAAAAAAAAAAAAAAAAAAGGCTGGATAGTACTCCATCATATATACTCCCCGCCCTCATTTTCTTTATCCATTCATCTGTTAAGGGACACTTAGTTTGATCACTTATCTTGGCTCTTGTGAATAATGTTGCCATGAATGTAGGAGTGTAGATATCTCTTTGACGTACTGATTTCATTTCCTTTGGATATATACCCAGTAGTAGGATTGCTGGATCATGTAGTAATTCTATTTTAATTTTTTGAGAAACGTCCCTACTGTTTTGCATAATGTCTATATTAATTTCTCTTCTCACCAACAAGGTCGCAAGTGTTTCCTTTTCTCCCTGTTCTTGTCAATGCTTGCTATCTTTTAACTTTTTGATAAAAGCCATTCTAGCAGGTGTAAGGTGCTATCTCATTTTGGTTTTAATTTGCACTTCCTTGATTATTATTATAGTTAAATTGAGCATTTTTAAATATACCTATTGGCCATTTGTATGTCTTCTTTTGAGAAATGTCTATTCAGGTCCTTTGCCTATTTTTTAATCAGGTTACTTTTCTTGCTATTGAGTTATTTGAGTTCCTTATACAGTTTGGATGTTAACCCTTTATCAGATTTGTGGTTTGCAAATATTTTCTCCAGTTCTATAGGTTGTCTCTTCACTCTGTTGACTGTTTCCTTTCCTGTGCAGAAGCTTTTTAGTTTGATGTAATTCCATTTGTCTACTTTTTTTTTGTTGCATTTGCTTTTGAGATCATATCCAAAAAATCATTGCCCGGACCAATGTCAAAAATGTTTTCCTGTAAGTTTCTTCTAGTAGTGTTATAGTTTCAGGTCTTATATTTAAATACTTAACCCATTTTGAGTTGATTTTTGTATATAGTATGAGGTAAGGGTCCAATTTCATTCTTCTGCATGTGGATATTCAGTTTTCCCAACACCATTTATTGAAGAGACTGTGCTTTACCCATTGTGTGTTCTTGGTACCTTTGTCAAAAATCAATTGATCATAAATATGTGGGTTTATTTCTGGGCTCTCTGTTCTGTTCTGTTGGTCTATGTGTCTGTTTTCATGCCAATACCATACTATTTTGATTATTATAGCTTTGTAGTACATTTTGAAGTCAGATAGTATGATACCTGCAGCTCTGTTCTTTTTGTTCAAGCTTGCTTTGGCTATTTGGGGTCTTTTGTGGTTCTAAGTAAATTTTAGGAACTTTTTGCTTTCTTTGAAAATGGCTAGTAGAATTTCAACAAGAATTGCATTGAATCTGTATATTGCTTTGGGTAGTATGGACATTTTAACAATATTAATTCTTCCAATTTTGAACATAGAATATCTTTTAATTTATTTGTTTATTCTCCAATTTCTTTCATCAAAATTTATAGTTTTCAGTGTACAGACCTTGATCTCCTCAGTGAAACTCCTAAGTATTTTTTTGTTGTTGTTGTTGCTATTGTAAATAGGATTGTTTTCTTTTTGGATAGTTTGTTGTCCGTGTATAGAAACACCACTGATTTTTGTATGTTGATTTTGTATCCTGCAACTTCACTGAATTCATTTTTTAGTCCTAACGGCTTTTTGGTGGAGTCTTGAGGATTTTCTATGTGTAACCCTCAGCAAACAGAGGGCAATGAGGGCAATTTTACTTCTTCCATTCTGTTTTGAATGTTTTTCTTTCTTTCTTTTTTTTTTTTTTTTGTCTAATTGTTCCTGCTAGGACTTGTAGCACTATACTGAATAGAAGTGGCGAGAATGGGCATCCTTGTCTTGTTCCTGATCTTAGAGGAAAAGCCTCTCTTTACATTAACCAGAAGTATTTTAATCTGCTCATACTGTGATAACAGAAAACTTTACCTTTATATATTGCTGTATATTGTCTCGAAATTAGTTCTTTTATTAGATTTGATAGTTGTAGGTTTCCTTTCTTATGCATCAACATCTACCATGTTTCCTTCTGAGAAGAATTATTTTCATTTCACTTTCTTTGCAATTTTTGCTGCCCCTCATTACTACTCATGTAAGTATCATTTTGCAAAGTGTCTTGAGAATTATGAAATTCTGAAAATATCTAGTCTAATTTAGAATAGTAGTCAGACAAAAATAGTTTTAAAATATTTTCATGTTTCCTTGTCCCTTTTATTTTATTTTCAATTGTCATAAGCATAGACCTTTATCAGATAAAGGCGAAACTGGAATTTGGAACTAGATTTTATCCACTGGTACACCGCTTTTAAGTTTCACTTTTTATTAACAAAGCTAATGTGAAAGCAAAGTGTTTTCTGTTGCCAATTTAACTTCTTTAATTAAAAATGAAAGTTATAAGGTAGGAGTGCCATGGGTAAAGTTCTAATATCATCAGAATGGGGAAAATGGGTTTAAAATTAAAACTGTTGTCATGGTGGTGACTCTGTAGTACAGCATCAGTAGTTTTGACACTTTACTTAATGGAAAAAGGATACCAATGCCTTAAACTCTTCTAGTATTGCCTTTTAAAATATCATAAAACTATAAGAGGCATGACTATGAGAACAGCACTGATGAAAGCCCAGGGTGCCCTGAGAAGATGGAAGTTTGAAAGATTAAAGCATGAGTACTTGGGGTTTCAAACTCTAAAAGACTGTGTATTCTTGTTCTTAAATGAGGTCAGGCAAAGCAGAATTCCTCATCACTCTTACCAGCCTTATAAAGTTGCCAAGTGTCTGAAAAAAACAATCGTGCTGGAGTGTGCTGAACCCTATTGTGACTGATTCTCTTTGTGCAAGCTGGATGGCTTTAGGAGTTAATTTTTTTCTGCCTAAAAAGCAGTGTACTCAGAAAAGTGTTTTTTTTTTTTTTTGAGAGTCTTAAGAATCTCCCCTTCAATTCCAATGATTTCAGAAATTATCTTTTCAGACATAGTTGCCTATTCATGAAGGGCTCTACCAATACCTCCTGCATCTGTCATGCCTGTGGAGTGTATCCAGTAGAACTCCCAGCATATTGCAGAATTATGTTCTTTTCCCCCAGAAAAAAATCAAATGCCATACCAAACACATCATTTTACAAAATATTAATAGATTTTTCCAATATCAGTATTATATGCAGAGGTATTTCAGGCACATAAAATGTTACATCTACAAAGACTTTAACATAAAAATGTCCTTGGCTCAGGACTCACAGTGAAAGTGTAATAGTAAAGCTAAATTAATTTCATGGTAATTTATCATCCTTAAAATTTAAAGTGGAAGGAGGTGAAGGGTCTTTCCATCAAGTACCTTCTCCGTGTCTTCCAACAGAAACTTAAGGCAAGATTTAGTAAAAACAAACTAAAGTGTGGCATATCTGTGCAAACTTATCAGGATTTTTCTCCCTAAGTCCACAGGTTGGTCCTTCTTGACCAAACTTACAGACATTGAGTCCTGACAACACTGGCTGACGCTTTTAGAAGATTTGGTTTTTAGATGAAGCAACTGTGGCCGACAGAGGGGACCTTTCAAAAGCACCAGCCATGCAGCTCTAGTCTCAGCAGCCAAGATATGGACTCAACCTAAATGTCCATCAGTGGATGAATGGATAAAGGAATTGTGGTATGTATACACAACAGAATATCATATAGCCACAAAAAAGAATGAAATCCTGCCATTTGCAACAACATGGATGGAACTGGAGAACATTACATTAAGTGAAACGAGCCAAGCACAGAAAGACAAGTCTTGTGTTTCTCACTCGTATGTGGGAGCTAAATATTGAAAACAATTGATTTCACGAAGACAGCAGAATAATGGTTACCAGAGGCTGGGAAGGGTAGTGGAGGGGGCGCGGATAAAGTGGGAATGGTTAATGGGTGCAAAAATATAGTTGGATAGAAAAAAAGAAAAAAATAGCACCAGCCACCAGCTGGAGTGGCTGCCCAGGGTGAGCAGGACTCCTATACCCTGCCGGCTCGCAGGGCCCAGAAAGCTGGAGGTGCCCATCCCCTCCCAAATCAAACCCCTTTGCTCCGTCTGCCATGGGACAAGGAAGGGGCTGGGTCCATCCATCCTGGCTGTCAGAGAGCGGAGTAGGGCGGCAGTCACACAGGAAACAGACTGCAACCCTTGCCTGGGTTTCTGAATAAACATAAGCCTTTCTGAGGCTTTCCTCATCTTTTGCTATATTATTTCATAGAATGATCTAGTAGGGAATGTTTCCACTTTACACCACCTTCCAGGGACGGCTGGAAAATTACCTTCAATCATTTCACCTGCAAGTCTCCCACAAGGACACACACGGCCTGTTAAGACATCCTTTTATGTTTTAAGTAGCTTTGCAGATTTGTCTTTGGTGTGTTTTCCAGTATTTGTGCTGTTCTTCATTTTTCCCATGTGATTCATTAGTGTTTCTCTTGTTGTAGAGAGTTATCATTAATATCCAAATTAATAGTCAAGAAAGCATCCACGTTTAGGATGACAGTTTTTATGCAGGAAATTGGGTTAGTTGTTTTCTTTCCCAACAAAACCTCATTTTGCTGGGTTTTTAATTTTCCCCCCAATTTTGAAACAGCCTTATTATTTTTATCTGTTTATGTGTTGAAATACATACTCTTTGTAAAATCTTATGAAAATCCCCCCAAATAGAAAGAGGTTAGCAAAGACCACCCATAATTCTACTTCCTGGAAACAATCTCTTTTCCCATTTGAATTAAATCTTCAATCTTCTAGTTACCTTTTTAGGTAACTAGAAATATTTCTACCTATATGTGTGTAGTCCACAACTATACCTTTTTCTTAGAAACACTCCCAGCTCCCTCAACAATACCACACTAATTTGGCCCAACTTTAATTTTATGACCACAAACCACAAGCGGACCCTTAGCATAGCTCGGAAATACAAATCCATTTCCCCAGTTGGTTCACTCTGTTGCTCTTCCGAAACTGCTGTTTCATGCCTTCTCCTCCACTCTGCAGCAACTTCTCCCTTCCTCATATTCAGATGATGACTTTGTTTCTTATTTCACGGAGAAACTAGAAGCAGTAAAACGAGAATCGTCTCATCACTCAGCAAATCAAACCCACCAGCCTCCCTGTCTCTGTTCCACCTGCTGGAAGCAACTCCCCCACCCAGCACTGCACCCTACTCCTCCTGTTCAGCAGCTGCTCCCTTCATTCTCCCACCCATCAGTTTTTCTCCCAACTCTTTCTTTTCCAGCAGTATAAAACCACGCTATAGTCTCTCTCATCTTAAAGGCACTTCCTGTCCTGTGTCTTCCCCGTTTATAACCATGTTTTCTGCTCCCCTTTATAGCTAAAATTTCTCAAGAGTTGGGTAGATCTACCATTTCCATTCTGTATTGACTATATTTTGTCATTTTCTGTATTTTTGATGCTCTGGCATTTTAGGGCCTTGATGTCAGAGAGACTGCCCTGTCCAGAGCTAGCGAACTCCTCAAGATAGCAAACAACTCTCCTGCCAGCATGCCTTTGACGTACAAACCAGTCAATCCAGAGCCCAATCCCACAATCATTTCCTTTATCAAACTTTCATACACCAAGCCAATATTGCCCCCATCCTAAATCATCCCAGGGCCAGGTACCAGACAACTAGGGACTGTTCCCATAGCCCAGAGCCAGCTGGAATTACTCAAACTATCCAATCCTAGGCTTAGTGTATCCACCTGGACTCGCCCGTCCCCTCCCGTGAAAACCCAATAAAGGCTCTGGGCCACGCTCCTCCCTCTCTCCTTCTGGCTCTTGACCGACTCCCAGTGCTTGCCCTGTGACCCCCTACCTGGTGTGCCGCGCCTCCTGTTTTTAGGGAATCTGTAAGTATAAATTTCTTTCTTTATGACAATCATTTCTGTCCCTGCCTGTCTTACTATACCTGATTATTATTATTATTATTTTTTGAGACAAAATCTCATTCTGTTGCCCGGGCTAGAGTGAGTGCCGTGGTGTCAGCCTAGCTCACAGCAACCTCAAACTCCTGGGCCTAAGGGATCCTCCTGCCTCAGCCTCCTGAGTAGCTGGGACTATAGGTGTGAGCCACCATGCCCGGCTAATTTTTTATTTCTGTTTTTAGTTGACTGGCTAATTTTTTTTTCTTTTCTATTTTTAGTAGAGATGGGGGGGAGGTCTCGCTCTTGCTCAGGCTGGTCCTGACTCCTGACCTCAAGCAATCCTCTCACCTCGGCCTCCCAGAGTGCTAGGATTACAGGCATGAGCCACTGCGCCCGGCCTATACCTGATTAAAACAAAGCCCGGGCACAAATTTTAGAGCACACTTCCTCCCCAGATTTTCTCCTTAAACTACTGTAATCAGAGTTTTGTCCCCACCATTGCTCTGAAACACCTGCATCTGGCTAATTCAGGGGTTAATTCTCGGTCCTCATGTTTCTTGAGCTCTCAGCAGATTGGATTCACGATTTTCTTTCCACATAGTCTTCTCTTGAACTTGGGGGTACTACACTCTGCTGGTGCTCCTCTTTCCTCGCCAGCTGCTCCTTCTCCCCCTCCTCTGCCCACCTCCCTCCTCTCCTTGACCTCACCTGTTCTAGCCGGCCCAGCCTCAGGCATCTTCTCACCTGCCTCCTCTCAGGCTGTGGGCCATCTCATTCAGCCCTGTGACTGTAAATACCCTCTATGAGCTGATGATTTCCAGGTGATTTTATTTTTTTACTTTTTTCTTTTTTTATTAATCTTGTTTTTGATTGCCAAATCATAATTGAATATATTTATGGGATACAATGTGATGTTTTGATTGATGTAGACAAGGTGCCATGATGAAATCAAGCTAATTAACGTATCTACCACCTCTCTTACTTATCATTTTTTAATGGTGATGCATTTGAAATTTACTCTTAGGTATTTTGAAATATGTGTACACGACATTGTTATTGACTATAATCACCTTGCTGTGCCATAGACCTATCCCTCCTGTCTATCTGAAATGTTTTACTTTCTTTTATTGAGGCACAAGTCACATAATATAAAATTAGTCATTAATCACTTTAAAATGTACAATTCGGTGGCATTTAATATATTCAGTGTTGTGCCACTGTCACCTCTAGCTAGTTCTAAGACATTTTCAGCACCCCAGAAGGAAACCCTGTACCCGTTTAAACAGCCACGACCATTCCCTCCTCTCCAAAGCCCCTGGCAACCACTAGCCTGGTCTCTCTCTCTCTCTGGGTTTACCTTTTCTGGAAGTTTCGTATAAGTGGCGATTCACAGCTGTCCTGTCTGTAGTCAGGACCCTGCCCCTGAGTTTCTGATGCCTGTATACAACCATATACTTGCCATTCATTTTCTCCTGGTGCTCTAACTGATACAGCAAGCTTCACGTAGTCCCCAAACAAGCTCTGGAGTTACTCCCATCTCAGGAAATGACACCAGCATTCACCTAGCTCCTCACACCAAAAAACTAGGAATTATTAATACAATGACTTATTTTCGGTGCATTTTTCTGCCTTCATTTGTTTTCCTTCATGACTACTTTCTTTTCCTTTTATTCTTCTTCCCTTCTGCTGCATACAGAAAGCAAGAAGGCTTTGGTGATGACGAGATGGAGGGGGTGATATGATAAACAGCTGGGTTGGTGGATCTTGTAACTGCAGATTGTCTGAGGAGGGATGAGCTAGAGCATGCAGTTTCTATGCCTAAAGCTGCAGTGGGACAGTCATGTGCCTGATGGGTGGCAGGGACCAGCACCGTAGTCAGGACTGGGGACAGGCACCCGTCCCAGTGGTGGGAGCTGCCCCCAGCCCAGCAGCTCATTCTTCTGCAAAGGGTGACGTTGTCTCCTCTCCCATCACGACGCCGTGTTGGCGTCAGCATCCCTGCCCAGGGCCTTCTGATGGTTGTCTCTGCCACCATTCTCTCTTTATGTAGATGCATTTTGGCTTTGGATGCATTTTTGGCCACTCTTCATTCTGTCTTTTTAAAATGTGTGGCTAATCAATCTAGATTAGAAACAGGCAAAATTTTTCTTTTGGAATTCCAAGTCAAAAATCATTAATTTTTTATTTTCTTCTTCAAATAGTCTTTAGGCCCTTTGTATGTCGGCCTGTGCTAACCAGCACGGAAGGAAGCGGTCCTGCCTCGCGTTGCTGGTGCCTTTCTGAAATAGATGTGCAAAGGACTGTTAGAAATTAAGGATTTGATTTCATTGTCCAAGAGATTTGGGGACGGAAAGTTTGGCACCACAGGACATTTTGGGATCCAGGAAGTGGGAAGTACAACCACGCACATTTCTACGTCTGCCTGGTCGTAGCTGCTTCTCTAATGGGTTAGCCGAGCTTCCCCGAAATAAAGACATGCGAACACACAGTTATATAGATGGCCTAAAGAGCGTGGAAGGACAAAGTTCAGCATTTTAAATACTGAAAAAAGAATAGAAACTAATTTTTAAACTTAGGAGTTAGCAATATTACAGGTAAATTCGTTTTCTTTTAACCTACAGTAGATTTTACTTAAAACTGAATATTTAACAATGTATTGGGTAAGCCTAAAGGCTTGAAATGACACACCTATGAATTTAGGACTGCATTTTTGACACCTTGGATCCTATTCTTCTTTTGCTATTTTTTAACTTACTGCAACAGATGAAGGGCTCTTAAACCATCTGTTAACCTTTCTTTCTCCCCTTTTCTTTTTTAACCACGTAGAGTCGCTCAAGGCAAGAAGACCCAGAACCGGCAAGACTGAAACAAAAAGCAGAGGAGGTGAGCATGGGTAGAGATCATTGGGTTTGACATTTCAAGGCTTGAGCCTATTAATTTTTTATGCCCTGCTACTTGTATATCGTTAATAAAAATCTGACGAAAAACTTTTTAGGATGTATTTGTTGCTCTGGCTTTGATCTTAATGTTTGCAAACTAATACATTAATACATGGGAAGCCTTAAGGAGTTTTTCTAAGAGAATATTTCCATACATTATATTTTCATTTCCATTTTAGGTAGCTGAGCCTCTGTGGGGTTGTTGATGGCAGTGGCATTAGATTTTGGAGGGAAATGTATCTCTTTGCCTGCCGTTAAATGTTATTTCCCAGACATAGGAAACCTTGTCATCAATATTTTACCTAAATTCACTTCTGTAAGAGCTCACCCTTCTAAGATGTGTTGTCATTTCAAATTCTTCATTTTAAAAAGATATGTGAAACTCCATTCAGTTATTTGCAATAGTAAAACCAGTCCCAACTCATCTAATAACAGAGCTTGCTGTCTAGTTATTAAAATTTCACTTGAATTAGGCTATAGAGATCTGCTCAACTGAATACCATTATCTTTGATCCGTTTTAGGTGCCTGTTCCCTAGTCGTGGGATCTGTGACTAACTCAGTTGTGATAAACTCAAAAGTCAAGCCAACTAAAACATGTCATTTTGTAATTTATGTGTTACATATATGCCTCCAAATATAAGATACAGTCACGGCATGACAAAATGTTCACAAAAAACTTCTTAAGCAACATTTGAGATTTGAGGGTCTAATGAATAATCACTATATTTGAAAATTTACTTTATAAGTAGATATGCAACTTGAATTATTACTTATTAAAAATGATCACTAACCCAATTTTGAACACTTTGTGGGCAAACAGGCTGTTAAAATGTCTCAGTTGCACATTACTCAAAAGTGACTGTGAAATTCTTGGAATATTTATGATTTATATTGAATATAGTACTACCGTCAATAGTTTTAGAATTTTTATCCTTGTAAGTAATGTTTGACATGTCTATCATTTTCTGATTTATGAGTGCTTAATCATTCTGATAAATGTTAAGTACCTTTTTCTTAGAGGCGAGGGAAAAAAGCCTCCTATACATAGAAGCAAAATTAATTCGCTGTCGTGACCACTAAAATAACCACCGGTCAGAATAATTCTTGTGAAAATTTCTTTTACTATTGTTTCAAAAAAGATGACATTCTTATCCATATGGTTGTTTTTAGATCCACTAGAGGGAGTAATGCCGTACGGATGTGTATTTTTTAGTGAAAAAGATTTGTTTGTCATTGAGTTAGTAAATAAATTTGTGGTCATAGTATTATCAAAATTCAACAGCCACAGCAGCCGGAATCTTGCTCTTTATTTATGAATGTTGCTGGGTGACAGAGGGGTGCTCTCTACTTCCTCACATTTGTCCTACTTCTTTCTCTCCCTTCTAATGTAGTTCCTTAATTTTCTAATTCTGCTTACTGTCCTGAGGCAATATTGATATGCAAATAAGCTTTCGCATTCAAAAACTGAAGCTTTTGAGATTCTGACTTTCATTTTTCAGAGATTCTGTGTTTGCTACAGTAGCCCCACGACAGGGAATAAATCATTACAACTTCACTTCTTTGCAGCTTTCAAGAGAAAGTCTTCTGACTCGGAACCTGCCCCAGACCTCCTGGTGGTCTCCCTGGACCAGTGCTCTGACTCTGGGGGACTCAGGGAAGGAAGAGGGGAAACCTTGTTATTGATGCTAAGTGATCCCCTTTCAAATAGGAGGTTTCTTCTCATCTTCTGTCTTCTATGAAGCAAGGATAATAAGCAGCTTCAAATTGGAAATGTGCTTTATTTTTCAAAACTTAAAGAGCTTAAAGTAATTTATACACATGCTTTTAAAATTTTTAAGAAGCACCAAAAGGCAGCACTGGGCTCGTTTTCTCCTCTCATGCCACTCTTCAGAGTATGATCACTTTATAAAATAAAATCTTTATTGAAGATAAAGTGAAATGCAGTGAAATCTGTACGCAGACTTGAAGGCTTCAGACCCATTGGTTTTGATAAATTGGTACAGTTTTGTAACTACCACCACCGTCAAGATACAGGTCATTTCCATCACCCCCGAAAATGCCTTTGTGCCCCTTCTTGTCGTGCTATACAGGAAAGCAAAATTAATTCAATTGGCCGTAATGAACATTAAAAGGCCACTGATTAGAGTGATTGTTAGGGAAATATCTTTTACTATTGTTTCAGAAAAGGTGAAATAGTTATACATATGGTTATATTTTAGATCCACTAGAGGGAGTAATGAAGTCCAACGGATCAGTTTTTTTCTTTTATCTCTTGTGCTTTTGAGATATTATCTAAGAAACCCACAAAGATTTACTCATAGGTGTTCTTTGAAGAGTTTCAGGCTATTAGCTCTTACATTAGGGCCCATGATCCATTGTGAGTTAAATTCTGTGTATGGTATGAGGGAAGGGTCCAAATTTAGTCTTTTGCATGTGGCTACCCAGTGGTCCCAGCACCATTTGTTGAAAAGACTGTCCTTTCCCCAGTTGGACTTGTCGAAGATCGGTTGACCACGAATGTACAGGCTTATTTCTTAACCCTCCGTTCTCGTCCATAAATCTAAATATCTAACCTTGTGCCAGCATGACACTGTCTTGATTACAGGAGCTTTAGAGTAAGTTTTGAAATCAAGACGTAAAAGTCCTCCAACTTAGTTCTTCATTTTCCAGATTGTTTTAGCCATTCTATGTCCTTTGCATCTCTGTATGAATTTTAGATCAGCCATCCTGGTGAATGTTGCACATGCATTTGAAAACAATGTGCATTCTATATTCGTCAAGCATAGTGATCTTTCAGTGTGAATTACATGAAGTTGTTTGATAGTGTTCTTCAGATTTTCAGTTTGTTTGTTTTCTCAGTTAGTGAGAGAAGGGTGTTAAAATATCCAACTATTATTGCAGGGTTGTTGACTTCCCCCTTTACTTCTATTCGTTTTTGCAGCTCTTTTATTAGGTATACAACCATTTAATATAATCATATCTTACCAATTAATTACTGTTTTATCATTATGGAAGATTCCACTTTATCTCTAGTAATACTCATTGTCTTGAAGTCTACTTTTCTGGTATTAAAACAGCCATGGTAGCCTTCTTATCCTTACCGTGTGCATGGTAGGTATCTTTCTACACTTTCAACCACACTTTATATTTAAACTATATTTTATACAGGTAGCATATGGTTGGATTTTGCTTTTGTATAGTCTGACATTCTTTGCCTTTTAATTGAAATATGTACATCAATTACAGTTAATGCAATTACTGGTGTGGTTGACTATAAGTCTATCATCTTGTTTGTTTTGTTTTCTTCCTCTGCCCCACTTGACCCTTCTATTTTGCCTTCTTTTGGATTGATTGAATATGTTTTGGATTTCATTTTATTTCCTCTGCTGGTTTTTTAGCTACGCCTAGTTTTCTTTTTTAATGGTTGGTCTAAAACTAGCAATATGCATTCTGAACATATCAAAGCTTATTTAGAATTATATCATTTCTCTCTGAAAATTTCGCTCCTATCACTTCTCATTTCACACCTGACACTCTCCACTTCACACTTCATGCTGCGCACTGCACAAACGCAGTAACCTTGCAGTAGAATCGGTCCATTATCTGCCCCCTCTAACACTGTCCTTCATGCCATTGTGGTCATCATGTCTTTTATTTCTGCATACTTTATAAGCCCCACCTTACAGTGATATTATTTTGCTTTAAATAGTCATTTTTAAAAGCAAATTATGAGAAGGAAAAAGCCTGGGTATGTTTACCCAGTTACTTCCCATTTTTAGTATTCTTCATTCCTGTGGATGCGAGCTCCCATCTGGCGTCAGCTTCCTACAGCCTGAAGAAGTTCTTTCAGCATTTCTTGTAGTACAAGTCTAGGGGTGACAAATTCTTTTAGCTTTTATTTATCTGAAAATATCTTTAGTCCATCTCATCTTGGGAGGGTATTTTCACTGAATATAGAATTCACTGTTGACAATATTTTTCTTCAACATGTTAGAGGTGTCACTCCATTGCCAACTGGTCCCATTATTTTTTATGAGACATCAATGCTTTTTTTTTAATCTTTGTACCCTGTGTGTAATGTGTCTCTTTTCCTCCCTCTGGCTGCTTTCAACATTATTATTTTTTTTTTAATATTTAGCTTCCAGCAGTTTGACTACGATGGGACTAAATGTGATTTTCTTTGTATTCATTGCTCTTGGTGTAGTCCAAGCTTCTTGAATTTGTAAGTTTTGTTTGTTTTATCAAATTTGGGAGATTTTTGACCATTACTTTTGCAAATACTTTTCCTTTCCTTGCTCTCTCCTTATGGGACTTCAGTTGCACATATTGTTAGACCACTTGATACTCTTTCAGAGTTCATTTAGACTTTTTATTTAATTTTTTATCTCTGTTCTTCATACTGGATAATTTCTGTTGATTCATCTTAAAGTATGTTTACCCTCCTTTCTGCCATATCTAATCTATTGTTAAAATGATTCAGTAAATTTTTCATTTCAGATATTGTACTTTTCAATTCTAAAATTTCTGTAATTTGTATTTCTTGCTGAAATTTAAAAAATTCTGTGAATATTTTAATAGCTGCTCTAAAGTCCTTGTTTATTAATTTCAACATCTGTATCATCTTGGGTTTTATTTTTATTGAGTGGATTTTTTCCCCATGACTATTGGTCATATTTTCCTGTTTCTTTGTATGTCTGAAGTTTTTTTTTTCTATTGTATACTGGACATTTTACATGATACATTGTAGGAACTCTGGATTCTGTTATAGTTTTCTGAAGAGTGTTTCTTTTTGTTCTATCAAGCAGTTGAATTAGTGGCAAATCATGTTGAAATTGAGGATTCTTCATTTTAGACTTTGTTAAGGGTGAGTGTTTCAGTTTTTCCGTTAGTCTTAGGGTAAACCCTTAGTCCTGGGACATAGTCTTGCTTCTAAGGCACAGCCCTTCTGTGGTTTTTAATGGAAAGCTCAAGTATTTACAAAGTCCCTCTAACTTGGCAGGATTCCAGGTCTAAATTGTCTCTCCTGCTGTGGGTGACAGCTGAAATTGATGCTCAAGTTTTTAAGTCTTCCAGCTGTTGCTTTCCAGGAGGCTCCTTAGAATTTCTCTGCATATGCCTAGTTCAGGGTCAGCTAAGGATCTGAGGGGAGTTTATGCACAAACTTGGTGACTCCTTATTCCAGGGTTTCTTTTCTCCCCTCACTTGTCAGCTTCTCTGGCTGCTTCAAACTCTCACACTTCAAGCCAGCTCAGACTTTCAGTTTCAGTTTTAGCTGCTCCACCTCTTGCAGACAAGGGAGTGCTTTCTTTTGAGGGTTGAATCTTCTCCTCTTTGGTCTGCTTTGGGTCACTTTCTAGACCCTTCCAATAGTTGTTTATATTTTTTCCGGAGTTAATAATTACTATCTATAGAAGTATTCGTTTGATGCAATGTAGTCTTTCATTATTGAAACCACAATTTCACAGCAACTCTGTTTATTTCTAGTATAAGGTCTTTGAGTGTATTGCCATCCTTTAAATACTATGCTCATGTTATATTTCTAAATGTCTCAACTTCAAAATTATCTTAGCTTTTTGCTACATTGAAGTTGAGATAAAAATTGATTCGATTTTTACGGCTTTGCCCTTCTCTGACTCACTCATACCAGTATGATTACATCATTATTTTTGGTTATTTTAATTGTTACCTATGTGACTTTATATAACCTCATTAAACCTCTCCTCCTTCTTTCATCAACTCTGGACAGTATCTTGATTACCGACATAGTAAACTGAGAATATCAGCACTCCTAATTTTCCTTCTCCCTTCTTTATTTTTTGCCTTCCCGTCCTCCAACTTCTGTGGGCTGTGCCTTTATTTTTACGTCGACGCGTGTAATGACATTTACTTTCTGTCACGTAAACACATAAATTATGGTTTATGCGACCTTATCCAATGTTTATTAATTCAAAAATGTTTCTTGAAGACCTACCATGAGGGAGTCCCTGTCCTTGGTGCTGGGGAACCCTGGTGAACATGGTAGTGGAAAATCCTTGCTCTCCTGGAACATACTTCCTAGTGGGAGGAGACAGAAAATGATAAGATGAAGAAACAAAATACATAGTAGGCTGACTGTGCTTAAGGAAACAAATTAAGCTAGGAAAAGGGGTTCACGTGTGCTGTGCGTGTGCGTGTGTTGCAGTTTAGACAGAATGGTCAGGAGAGCTCTCCCTAAAAGGTGATATTTGAGTGAAGCCCTGAAGGAGGTAAGGGAATTAGCCATGTGGATTTCTGGGCAGAGCTGCAGGCAGCGAGTGCATGTACATTATAAAGAGTATTGTTTGTTCCAGGGCCAAGAAGAGATGATGATTACATTCCTTTCCAACAATTTCTAAGTCCCCACTCCTGTGCTACTCACAGAAGATTGTCCGAAATAATTTGTTCTTACACTTGACTGATTGCTCACAATCATATCGTATTTTCTATGTTATATTTAGATGATACCTTTCTTGTATAACATCTCCCATCCCCTTTGCTGGTGACCCTTCTTTGTTCTTGATGAGAGAAGAAACATCTTTTCTTCACTGTATCACTAATACCTTCCAGGTTGTTTTCCCCATTACTTAGAACTTCCCCCAGAACTTAGAATTTCTTTTTTCAAGTCCACTGACTTCTTCTTAAATCTGATTTCACAATATTTTGTTATGACTTTATTGTGCAGCTATTAGTTTTTCCTAGAGTTTCTAGATATCTTTCCTTTTGTGGCTTGCATCCTAGGGATTTCTCATACTCTCAGTTGTTGCAAAGCTCAGTCATACTCTCCTATGGAGTCCCCAACCCCAATTTGTCCTCTGGAGACCTCCCTTCTCAGGCTGGCTGTCTTCCCGCTCCAGACAGGGCTAGTGGCTTCTGTGGCTGCTGCACAACTGACTTCCTGCTCCCTGAGTTCCATGTCTTCTTCCACATCCACTAGACTCCTGTAATGCAGGACTAAGTCCTTGAGTAACTCCTACAGAAGGGGTATGTGAGAGGGAAGAGTTCTGAGTGTTTGCATATCTGAAAACTGCCTTCATTTTTCCCTCAAACTTGCTGAATCATTTGGCTGGGTATAAAATTCTAGGTATAAACTAAACCCCCCTCAGAAATCTATTGATCACATTCCACTGTCCTCTAGCATCTGGTATTGCTCACGAGAAATCTAATTGGGATCTGATTCTTTTGTCTCTTATAGCTGACTTTTTCTTTCAGGGTCTTGTCTTGGTATTCTGAAATTTCACAACGGTGTATTTAGGTTGGGCCCTTTTTACAGTCGGCTTGCTCAGCCTTTGAAAGACCCTTTTACCTTGAAGACTGATATTACACACATGTGCTGAGGGCAGAATTCATACCTGGCTGCTAGCTCTTTTGCATATGAAATTGAGGGGGAATGTGGCAGGGTCGACTGTTCCACATATAGACCCTTTAATTATTTCTACTATTTCCAGCCCCACTGCTCACTCTGTGGTTGTCGAGCTTGACGATCCTGGATTTAGAACCTCTCACTCTAGTTTCCTACTCTCAGACGCAGGCCCTCCACCTGCATTCGAGCTGGGACTTTCTCTGCCCTACTTTTCAGCTAACTCACACCTGTCTGTCCCTTTCAACCAAACTTTGTGGAACTCTCTGGTCCACCCGTGATCCCTCTCCTGGGATCAAATCTCTTCTGTTCTTTTACCATCCTTTCCCTGGAGTCTCAGGAGGAAGAGTATGCCAGATGCCTTCAATCTGCCACCCCTCCACTCTCCTCTTCATCCTTTTCCACCCTTATCCTTGTCCCCTACATTGGGCTCAGGAATCTTAGATAGTTCTTGAAACACACACCTTTTCTGTGTAGACTGTTTTTATTTGTCTTTTACAACCCATGTAAGACTTTTTAGGTCCTAATCCTCCATTGTCATTCTGGTTCACTGTTAGGGGATCCTGGAGTTTCCCTATAATTTCATGACATTTGTAGGTTAGAGAGGCCCTTAGAGAGCAGGGTTCCCAGTATGAGGTGCTGTAACTAGCACTGAATTGGACTGAGTTATCCAGACATGCCCCCGAGTCTGTTTATGTCCTTGAAACTTTAGCTTACAATTTTGCATCTCTTTCTGGGTGGCGGTGCTTTGTTACTGACCAGCGACCAAGCAGGAAGGGTCTCCTCAAATGAACAGTGACACATTCAGTTCTTGAATTGTTTCTCTGTTGGCCATGAGGAGTTCAGAAATCATTTGTGGGCACATCTGCCTCTTTCTCCAGACTGATGTCCCTAATGGCAGGGCCTGTGTCCTCGTTAAGCCTACGTTGCCAACAGCCAGTCCAGAGACTGCTTAGAGCAGGAGTGGAAAGATTATTTGTATAATGAAGGAAACTGCCTTTGGAGAGCTATAAAATCACAACCCCCGTTGAACATCTTCTCTTCTGCTCCCCCGTCCAGTTTTGCTCCATAAATAAATGGCTAGGGGGCTCCGAAACCTCTGTGCAGGCTATTTATCTTCGCCCACAGACCCCCGTGTGTAAGAAACGAAGCTTCCCTTTATTCCCTTTAAATCAAAATAAATTGGATTCTGAATTCCCACATGACTGGGTTGGAGGCAATTTGATCCCAGCCATCCTGGGGAGTAGGAACGGAGGGTCTCATGGGAATCTGGAGGATTCCTTGGTGCCTGGACAGTGGGGCAAGAGGCCCATCTTAGTCTGTCACAATCACCCCAAGAACCTCCTAGCCACGCCAGCTGCTTCCTTGAAGGCAGATAGCTCTCCTGTTTCGTCATGAGCTTGGCCCTGGAATCTTAGCAACCCTGGCAGCCTGGGGCCCAGGCTCTGGCCTCTTGGGGTACACCAAGCTGGTGCCTCCCACTGAGACCTAGCTGTCCCTGCTGCTTGTGGCTCCAGCTGACTCTGTACCTCCCTAGATGGGCAAATCGTGGTCTCCCTATGTCCTGCCCGACCCCACAGATTCTAGTCTCTTTCCCTCTCACCTCTCCTCCCTGTCTAGCATTATATCCTCAAGGAGCTTGGGCTTCTGTACAGCAAAAGCAGGAAGGCTACCTGCCTGTAAGACACTTCAGTCATCCTTTGGGACAAAATATAAGCTCATTTCTCAGTAGATTTCCCCTTCGCCTGCCTGGGTGGGACTGGTGGTTGGCCAGGACATGCTGACCAGTTGGTGGCTCTGCTGGTGAGGTTGTTAAAAGTTTTGGACTCACCCCTGCATCTAGGCATTTGCGTTGGAGCATTTGCCACTTCTCCTCTGCAGGCCTAGTTGTGACAAAATAAATGTTCATTGTTGTTCATGATTGCAATTTTTCTCCCTACTCTGCTACAAACTCTTTGTTATATTCATATTTGTATCTTCTGTACCTGGCAAGTAGCAAGTGTTCGATAAATGCTTATGGAACTCGACCCTTTACCTGGATGTTTTGTCTGGCCAGGTCTCTCCCACGTGTAAGCTGCCATTTTGTCTTCCTAGGCACAGTGAGCGTTCTGTGCTTAAAGAAGGAAAAAGGAAAACTTAGAAGGCTGGAGTCCTTCTTCAGTGGGGGTTTGAGCCTGTGGGCCGTGCTGGGTGGTGGGAACACCGGGCCCCCTTCCTCCTGCAGAGCAGTTCCCCGGGAATCTCAGCTCTGTCTCCGCACGGACTCTCACGTGCATTTCTCAGTCTCTTTTGAACTGTTTTGGGGAAAATCTGCTAACTCTAGAAATGAAGATGATCCTGAAGCTCTAATCCAAATGAAACATAGCCAACGGCTTTTAGAGTAACTTTTTTCAGACAATAAAATCACATAAAGATAATCTAATGCATTATGAGAAATCTGACAACTATACATGTGTATGTTCACGCCCAGGCTCTGTATTTTCTGCCCACTCTGCACCTTCATTTGGATGTCTCAGGTGTTTCCTGAACCCCCCTAAAACCTGCACCCTCTGCGGACTCACCTATTTCGGGACTGGGCACCTCTCTTTTTCCAGTTGCTTGGACATCCTGGACTCCATTGATTCCCTCTCTCCCCATCTCTAATCCATCAACAAATTCTGGCTTTTCTGCCTTCAAAACCCACTTAGAGGCCGGGCGCGGTGGCTCACGCTTGTAATCCTAGCTCTCTGGGAGGCCGAGGCGGGCGGATTGTTTGAGCTCAGGAGATCGGAACCAGCCTGAGCAAGAGCGAGACCTCGTCTCTACTAAAAATAGAAATTATCTGGACAACTAAAAATATATAGAAAAAATTAGCTGGGCATGGTGGTGCATGCCTGTAGTCCCAGCTACTTGGGAGGCTGAGGCAGGAGGATCACTTGAGCCCAGGAGTTTGAGGTTGCTGTGAGCTAGGCTGATGCCACGGCACTCTAGCCCAGGCAACACAGTGAGACTCTTTCACAAAAAAAAAAAAAAAAAAAAAACCCGCTTAGAATCTAAGCACTTTTTGCAGACACCTGTCACCGTCCTGTTAAACCATCGTCAGCTCTCATCCAGCTCCCCGCAGAGCCTCACAGGTGGTCTCCCCCTTATGGCCTGGACCCCTCTGCAGTCTGTTCTCTGACAGCAGCCAGAGATGTCTGTTTCTGGCCTAAAGGAGCTATAAGGGCCCGACTTACTCTCCTGCCACTAAAATAGAAAGCCAGTCAAAACATATGAAACGATTGTTTTACGTACATAAATTTATACTAACTTTGTACATATGCATGTTTCTGATTCTGAACTTTCTAATCTGTTCCACAAGTCTGTCTGTCTAATCCATGATCAGTGAAATATTTTAATTATTGAAACTTTATAATACATGTGGATACCTCATATGGTAAATCTCACCCCATTTTGCATAGCATTCGTGGCTGAATCAGGTGTTTCTTTTCCCAGGTGAATTCCATAAGGATTTTATTGGAATTGTTTTCTATTTGTAGATTCATCTGGGGATTAAGAATTTCTTCCAATATTACATCTACTTATTCAAGAATGTAGAATATACTATACAGACTTGATTACTATAGCTGTATAATAAATTGGGTAGACTGATTCTTCCACTTTATTCTTTTTGCAGAATTGGTTTAGCTATTTTAGGTCCTTTGACTCTCCATATAAATTTTAAAGTAAATTTGCCAGTAACTACAAGATTTCTATTTATCAAGTTTTTTATGGTCCTCAATGAAGTGTGTCTTTTTCCATATAACTCCAGTGCATTTGCTATTAAAGTATATTCCTAGATATTTTACTGTTTATTGTTACTGTGACCAGGATTATTTCACCTTTATATTTTATAATTGAATATAGCTATTGATTTTCATGAATTTATTTTGTAACTGAATACTTTGGAAATTTCATCAGTTCTAATGGTTATTTTTTAATTGATTCTGATTTCTCTCGAAACTACTTCTTTGACCCATGGATTGTTTAGAAATTTGTTGTTTAGTTTCCAAGTGTTTGGAGATTTTTCTATTATCTTTCTTGTTGTTCATTTCTAGTTTGATCTCATTGTGGTTAGAAAACATGCACTGTGAAGTTTCAATTATTTTAAATTTGTTGAAATTTGTTTTATGTCCAAGATATAGTCGACCTTGGTATGTGTTCCATGGACACTTGAAGAGAATGTGTGTATTCTGTTGTTGGGTGGAGTATTCTATAAATGTTGGTTAGAGTCTATTAGTTGATTGTATTATTCAATTCTCCTATATCCCTGAGGATTCTCTGTCTAGTTTTTCTGTCAGCTTTGGAGAGGGGAAAATTGAAGTCTCCAACTATAATTGTGAATTTTGGTATTTCTCCTTTCAGTTCTATCAGTTTTTCCCTCACATATTTTACAACTCTCTTGTGTGGTGCATACACAGTTATGATTGCTATGTCTTCTTGGTGGATTGACCCTTTTATCAATATGTAACATACCTCTCTGCCTCTAGTAATTTTCTTTGCTGTGAAGTCTGCTTTATCTGATATATACCATGCAAACATTACTCAAAAGAAAATATATCTTTTTCTATCCTTTAACTTTCTACTTACCTACATTGTTATATTCAAAGTGAGTTTCTAAAAGACAGTATATAGTTGGCTCATGTTTTTCAATCTGTTCTGCTAATCTCTGTCTTATAATTGGTATAATTAGGCCATTTACATTCATTGTAATTATTGCTATATTAGGGCTTAAGTATACTATTTTAATTTGTTTTCTCTTTGTTTCTTCTGTTTTTTATTTCTCTATTTTCTTTTTCCTGCCTTCCTGTGGATTTTTTAGAATGTCATTTTGATTCATCCATTGTGTTTTTCATGATATTTCTTTGTGTAGTTTTTTCAGTGGTTGCTCTAGATATTACATTATATAGACAGAACTTATCACAGTCTACTGGTGTTGACATTTTGCCAGTTGAAGTGAAGAAACCTTACCTCCCTTTATGTCCCTTCACCCTCCGCACTTATAAATGTCTTAAATATTTCCTGTACCTGCATTTGAAACTACATTACAGAGTGTTATAATTTTTTATTTGACTACCAAACAGAATTTAGAAGCCTTAAGAGGCAAAGGAAAATATATTGCATTTAGCCAAATTTTTATTTTTTTTTCTTTGTTCTTTCTTCCATCCTGGTATTCCAAGATTCATTCTTTTACAATTTCATTTTTGCTGAGAGAATTTTCTTTAGCCATTCTTTTACAGTAGACTTCTGGCAAAAAAAAAAAAAACAAAAAAACTTTTAGTTTTTCCTCATCTAAAAATGTCCTGATTTCCCCTTTGTTCCTAAAGGAGATTTTCACTGGATATAGGATTCTGAGTTGGCAGTCCCTTTCTTTCGGCACTTGAGAATTGTCGTACCATTTCCTTCTCACCTCCGTGGTTTCTCATGAGAAGTCTTCAGTCATTCAAATTGTTCTTCCCCTGTGGGTGGGTTGTCATTTCTCTCCCACTGCTTTGAAGATACAGTCTTTGCCTTTAGCATTCGGAAGTTTGACTATTATGTATCTTGGCTTGGATTTCTTTGGGTTTATTTATTTGGAGTTTGCTCAGCTTTTTAAATTTATAGGCTTATGTCATTTTTCAAATTTGGAATTTTCATCCATTATTTCCCCAAATACTTTTTAGCTTCACCCTCTTTCTCCTCTCCTTTTAGGAATCTGATGACGTTTATATTAGATCTTTGTTATAGTCCCACAGATCCCTGAGGCTCTGTGGATTTTTGTTTGTTTGTTTTTCTATTTTCTCTCTGTTGTTCAGATTGGGTAATTTCTCTTGTCCTAACTTCAAGTTTACTTATTCTTTCCTCTACTGATCATCCTCTCTCTCCTCCTTGAGGCCATCCATTGAGTTTTTTTTGCAAAAAAAATTCAATTATTGCATTTTTCAGTTCTGAAATTTCCATTTGCTTTTTCTTTACCTCATCTGTTTTTTGAGATTTTCTTCTTCTTCTTCTTTTTTTTTTTCCTGAGACAGGGTCTTGCTCTGTTGCCCCAGGTAGAGTGCAGTGGTGTCATCATGGCTCACTACAACCTCAAACTCCTGGGCTCAAACGATCTTCCTGCCTCAGCCTCCCAAGTCTCTGGGACTACAGGCATGCACCACAACACCTGGCTAATATTTTCTATTTTTTTTTTTTTTGTGGAGATGGGGGTCTCCCTCTTGCTCAGGCTGGTCTCAAACTCCTGACCTCAAGCGATCCTCCCACCTCGGCCTCCCAGAGTGCTAGGATTATAGGCGTGAGCCACCACACCCAGCCTGATTTTCTATTTTTTAAATTTATTTCAAATTTGTTTGTAATTACTTGTTGAAACATTTTAGGGTGGCTGCTTTAGAATGTTTGTCAAATAATTCTACCACCTGTCCTCTTGGTGTTGGTATCTATTGATTGTCTTTTATCATTCAAGTTGAGATTTTCCTGGTTTTTGATAAGATTGATTTTTGATTGAGATCTGTACATTTTGGGTATTATGTTTTGAGTATCTGGATCTTATTTAAACTTTCTATTTTACCTTTTGACACCACTCCAGCAGAGGAAAGGGGGCACTGCCTCATTACTGCCAGGGTTTGGTTGAAGTCCAGGTTTCTACTTGGCCTCTGTTGACACCTGAGGAGAGAGCTCCTCATTACTGCTGCTTGGGGGTGAGAGTTCCAGTTCTCCAGGAGTTCTCTGCCGATACCACCCTGTCTGGGAGCGATAAGGGTGTCTCATTACTGCTTTCAGTGTGACCTCCACTGATACCATGGGGGGAGGATTGACATGGCCTCATTATTGCAGGGCAGTGGTGATTCTTCTTTAGGTATCATCTGACACCACTCCAGGTGGGAGAGTACGGAATGCCTCGTTACTGCCAAATGGGGATGGGAATACCAGCTCCTTGTTCAGCCTTCTCTGACACCACCCTGGCAGGAGGTTTGGGGGACTTCATTACAGCCTGGTGAAGGTGGAGCTCTAGGCTCTTTCTCACCCTTTGCTGGCTAAGTTTTTTCTGTAGTGTTTGGCTGGAGTAGAGAAGTTATTGTCTAAAAGTTTTCTGTCTTGCTAGCCTGCCTCTTTCCTGGTCCTTTGGCCAGAAAGAGCAGATTTTGTTTGGGCTCTTTTTTGTTTTACTCTATGCATTTTTAGTGTTTCCAGCTTGCAGCGTCTTTAGCTACAAGTCTAATATATTTAAAGTAAAAAGAAAATCTAGAGAACTCACTAATATGTCATTCCTTGGGTCCTGAGGTCCCTAGACAGTCTGCCTTTTTTCTTCACCTTTCAGAGTTTTCTTATGTTCATTTTATGTATAACATCAAAGGTTTTTAGTTGTACTTAGCAGGAGAAATAAGGAAAAGTTCATCTACTCTATGTTCCCAGAACTTTATATAGCATTTTATTTCATATCTTTTTCTTACTCTGTGTACTGAATAATATTTCTGAGACAACATTAAATAATAACAGGAATAATATTTATTCTTTTCTCATCTCTCATTCAGGAATTCCTCTAATTACCCCATGATGTATGATGCTTAGTATTAGACATTAGTTTGATGCATTAAATTGAGTCACTATAATTAAATTCAGTTGAACAAATGTTTAGTAGTAACTTCCATGTATAAGTCACTGCTCTAAAACTGAAATATAGCCAGTAGGAAATGAGGTTATAATAGTTTTCTCTTATTTTTAATTTTTTTTTTTTTGCTACAAGATCCACTTCTTATTAACACTGTATCTCTGCTTCTTTCATCCCCCTGGCCCACTCTGGATGGGAGTCAGGAGGGCAGAACAATGTGGTTCAGTTAGACACGAGGAATATGAAGTACATCAAGTTGTAGTAAGTCTTGGAGCCTGTCTTGGTTAAGACTCTCAGTGGCAAGTGACATAGGCAAGCTCAAGCTAGCATAAGTAAACAGGGGGAACTACGTCCATTGCAGATACAAGGTCATCTAACAGTGTCCAAAGGTGGGCCATGCAGCTGGGTCTCAGCCTTCCGAAGGGACTGGAACCAGGACCTTCATATCTGTGCTCTTGCCCCGTCTATAGGTCTCCCAGTCCTCGCCTCCACTTCTCCTGGGGAGTCGGCTTCATTCCTCTCTTCCTGCCTTGGAGGCTGTGATAGACACACTCTAGGTCGCAGGTTCATGTCATTTAAGGAGACAATCCAGGTGAAAGTAGTTTCTCTGTGAAACTGTGATTTTTAATAATGCGTGTGTGGGGGGAGAGCAGTCTTGAGGGACTGAGTCCTCCACCTGTGGGATCTGATGCTACCTCTAGGTAGATAGTGTCAGCACTGTGTGGAATTAGAGACCACCATACTGGGGTCCTCTGGAGAATCTGCAGAATTGCTTCCTTGGTGTGTGGGGAAATACTGGCCCCGCCCCCCAACATCTGGTCACAAAAGTGTCCTGTGTTGGTTGGTGAGTATGAGAATAAGAAAAAAACCACTTTGGTTGTTTTTTTTTTTTTTTTTCTATACTGAGATCCTTATTCTCAGTATCAGGTTGGCTCAGCCAGGCACTTGTCTGTCCCTGGTCCAGCCAACTATGTCCCTGGTCATGTGGTACAAATGTGGCTGGTAGGGGTTCACCTTTATACTGGGGGTGGCAACATCCCCAAAAGTTGGAGTGGTTATTTTCCTTACACCATGTGATTATGCGGGAATAACCTAACACTACAGAGACCACATAAGGGATCGTTTTACACATGCAACAATATAACTGAACTGAATAACTGCCCTCACCTTGTACCTCCAAATTAGAGCTTCTGCAAATTGCCATGAGAATGTTTGGCCTGGGGTTCTGCCCTTTCCTGGGCTGGATAGTGCTGTGTTATTGCGAGTGAATCCTTTGCCTTGCCTTGGGTCATGTTATGGCTTATAGCAGACTCTTTGTCTCTAATTTATATTCACCTTCACCTCTGCCTGGGCTTATAGATAAATCTAATACAGAAATTCTTTTGAATATAAATACTTTCACACGAGGGGAGCATATTTCCTAGCCAGCAACATTAAGCCATGCATTCTGCTCTGCAAGGGTGAATCTCATCTTCCCCCCAACTCCTTCCTTTCTTCCTTCCTCCCTTCCTCTCTTCCTCCCTCCCTCCCTCCCTCCCTCCCTTCCTTTCTTTCTCTCTTTCTTTTTATTATTATTATTTTTTGTATTGGCTATAGTAAAGAAACATTTGGTGTAGCTAGAAATGTTAGACTGTTGCTTCCACCTCATCCCCAATTTCCATATGCAAACATATACATACCGTACTTAATTCCTACAGGCTGCAACTTATTGTCATCCTCATCCTCACTCACTACTGCTTTCTCCTTTGCTTAGACCAGTATTACAGCATATTCGACCATTCCAACCAAAGGCCCCTTTCTCCAGGCTGTGATTTTAGCAGTTAGAGGTCCTAACCAACTTCCTCCTGCTGCCACCTCTCTGCGGGTCTTGGTTCTACCTCACCTGGCAGGAATTACAGTAAGGTCAACGTTGAGGACCCAGAGACACAAACGGAAAGGCTCACTTTCTGGACGACCTCGGCAGGAATTCAGGACAGCCTAGGAGCAAAGGATATCATGTGTTCTTACCCATGTCAATGAGAATGACCTACTTGGCTATATAAATCCTTGGTTTAGTATTTCTCCAATCTCTCCAGAAATACCAGCCTCCCAAGAAATAAAAGCCAATCAAGATTGCGAGGAATTACAGCCAAGCAGCGTATCAAAAACCATCAGGTAAACCATACCAAATGTTACTGTTGAACAACTGTCATCTAAGCAGTTCAAGCTGAAGGTTGAAGGTTGAGTTGACCACCAATGGCCAGCAATGTAAACAGTCATGCCTATGTGATAATGAAGCCTTCATAAAAACCCAAAGGGACAGGGTTTGGATGCGTTTCCAGACAGCTGAGCACATGGAGGTTCCTGGAGGGTGGTGCATCTGGAGAGGGCACGGAAGCTCCACGCCCCGTCTTGCATACCTTGCCCTATGGGGGGGCATTGTCCATCTGGCTGTTCATCTGTCATCTGTATCCTTCATTATATCCTTTATTAATAAACTGGTAAATGTAGTGAAGTGTCTTTCTGAGTTCCGTGAGCTGTTCTAGCAAATTAATCAAACCCATGGAGAGAGGGTTGTGGGAACCCTGACTTATATATAGCCAGTTGGTCAGAAGAACAAGTCACAACCTAGGTGCCGTACGTGGACATTTCTTTGATTCTAAAGCATTCCTGATTTTAGAATGCATCATACCTTTAATGGTGAAAGAAAGAGCCAGTGAGTTTCTTTTGATATCTTGATCCCAGAAACATTAAGAGGTGGAGGAAATGTATCTCAAAATTGAGGATTTCATTAATATCTCACCGGAACCCACGAATCAGGTTCAGATGAAGTCCAGTGGTATGTTAAAAGGAAGCAGAAGTGACTGAGCTTTGTGAAGTAACAATCTGTTAGCATCTCTTGGTGGGTTATTTCGTTACATTTTGAGTACAAATAACTGAAACTCTGCATCCGTTACAATGCTGTGGCTACATTTCCAATTTTGCATTCTGTAAACACCCGTACAAAAATAAGGAACAATGTTAATGATTTAAAACTCCAGAAAAAAGTAACCTAATTAACATATTAAAATTTTCCTCTGTCTCCATGAGGATAATCAATGAGTAAAATTCCTAAACTGGTGATCGAGTCTAGTTCGTTGTAATTATATCAAATATCCCAGTGCCAATAGATGACGGTTTCTCACTCTGTCGAGGCATTCCTTCCCGCTGGGGTCTGAGTCGCTGATCAAGGATGCCCTCATTCCCTGCCCGAGTTCAGAGCCAGCTGAGGAAAGGAGTGAGAAGCAAATGGATGGAGATAGAACATCACCTCCGTCACGGTGATGATATATTGAAAAGTGTGGCCAGACATCCTGGCTGAGTGGCTTCTCTGACTCTCTGCAGCCATTTAGATCTTGGAATTGTCCATCTGAAGGCAAGTCTGGGTCTACAAAGTGGACTCACTTAAGATTTCTGCTGTGAAACAGCCCAGAGAGAAAAAGATATTTTTTACTCATAAATTTTAATAGATTATCTCCATCCAGACAAGAAATATGGACTAATTACTATGACCCACCATCCAGGTGTACCCCATTCACAGCTGACACAGTAGTAAAAGGTGGGATAAGGGGCCAGAAGTACTTAGGGGGGAAACTTCCTCATGGAAAGCAGGTAAATGGGACACATGTGTCCTTGAGGATGCATTTACTCACTTAAAGTGGTAACCAGCCTCCCAGATGGCCCCCAATAGCCACACCTCCCACTGTTCCCTTGTGTTGCCCCCTGCCCCCCGACATTGGACCAGAGTTGTTCTGTGTGACCAATAACATATGGCAGAGTGATGGGTGTGTTATTTCCAAGATTAAGTCATAGAAGGCACCGCGGGTTCTGCCTTGGGGGGCGCTCTCTCGCCCTCTCCTTTGCTCATTCTGAGAGGAGCCAGTTGCCCTGTTTTGGGCAGCCCTCCCAGGGAGAACACTGTGCAGAGAGGAAGCCTCCAGCGATCGTCAGTGAGAAACTAGGGCCTAACGGCAGGATGCGAGTGGGCCTGGAAGCAGATTCTCCAGCCCCAGTCAAGCCTGGGGATGCCTGAAGCCCCAGGTAACAGCTTGACCGCAACCTCATGAGAACCCGTGAGCTGCAGACACCCAGCTAAGCTGCTCCCACACTCCTGACCCTCGGAACCTATGTGAGATAAGAAATATTTGTTTGAATCTCCTAAGTTTTGGGGTAATTTGTTATCCAGCTAAATAACTAGAACATTTAACTAACATATATATATATATATATCAGTTTTCACTGTGTCAGGGACTATGGCAGTCCCTGTCCCCAAGATCTGCCGTGTAGGAGGAGAATGCAATGTGCATGGGTTCCTTACGCACCCTCCTTATGACAACTCTGTGAGGCCAATGAGCAGATTGCGATTTTACAGGTGGAACTATGACTCAGACAGATTAAACATCACAGTTATGGCTATGAGTCGGTCAGTTATGCTAAAATTCTAATGAAAGTTAGGTTTCATTGCCTGCAACATGTTGAGAGTCTGCTTAGTTTCTAGATATGCAAGAGAGAAAACAAGACCTGTCCTGATATCCAGTGGGAACACAGACATAGTCGTTCTATTGCTGCAGGCTCCAGGGTGACAGCCTGGTGTGGGCTTTGCCAGGAGCAGGGATCCAGGCGTCTCTGTACATCTTAGGATTCCCTCTGGGGGACAGCCATCTATCGTTGCCTTTGTGGGTCATGTGTCCCCTGAAAAGCCTAGGGTAGCATGCTGGCTAGGGTGGGCAGCCATTGTGAAGCAGAAATCCATTTTAAAGCAGCCTTGGTAACGAACAGGCAGGGATTGAACTGCCAGATGTCTTAAGGCGATCGGACATATAAAAGGGATAGCTATGATTCAGCATCATTTAGCTTTAATCACGTCATTATATCATGTTCACCTCTTAAATATTGAGGTTGCTTTATTTGCTGTTGGTTTTTCATGAGTAGCAAAATAGAAACCGTAAGTTTTACTATAAAAAAATTGTAAATGTTATCAAATGCATGGAGCTTTATTTTTGGCATCACGGTGGCCACCAGACGTGGATTCTCATAATAATTGAATGATACTTTGTATCTTTAGTTAATTTTGACCCTTCAGCTTGGTATCACGAAAACATACTAATCTACTCCAAATTACCAAATTAAGAAATCTTATCTTCACCAAACTGCAGAAAGTACTGTACGTTAAGAAAGATTCTTTTCCAGCCCACTGAATAATAATTGCATTTAAGAATTTTCTAAGGTTGAAGAAATTTAAATCTCTAGGCAGACCATTACATCAGGTTTGATTATCCATATTTTTGCTATGAATACATTTATTTATGAATAAATAGGTCGTCTCAATTAACAGTATAACAGCTGGAACAATAAAAGTGAAAATTAATGTCTTTGAATATAATTTCTTGTCCCAGTTGGAGTTTTAGTGTTTCTTGGATTTGTATTTCAAACTGGACTTCTTTGGTTATGGTGGAGGATAAAATGCAGGTGGTAGACAGTTCTGTAAGGCGGGGAGAAAGAGCAAAGATGGTTCTCTGTAGCCAGTATGAGTAGATTCATGCTCCTAACAAGATTGCATTCAGGTCAACTCCAGCACAAATCAACCATCCTGTTTATAAAAAGAGGTCAAACTCCCTCCCTATCCCCCAACAGCAATTCTTGCTTCATTTTGCTCTCTTGGTAAGACCTGACCTGCCTGTGTTGTTTTTTTAAGCAAGTCAGAAATGGGCATCCTGTACTGCTCAGAATTTCGTTAGGAAGACGCAGGCCTGTGAAGACAATGCTGCTTCAACTTAATTGCCTGAGGTTTTTCTGCAGAAAAGGTTCAAAACATAAGACTGTGAGAAATTTTGAGACATTGAACTTTTTTTACTGGATTGAGGTTATCAAAATCTTTTCTAAGTTTAAATGGTATGAAGTTTTTTTTGTCTCAAATCCCCCATTGTAAACTCTTCTTAGTCCATGCTAACACTCAGTAACCTTTGAACCATGGCAATAATGGTTTGTTCATTCATTCATTGTTCATTTGTTTAAGACATTTGTTAAATACTGATGATGGGCTATAGCTTATGCTAGAAAAATATATTCTGTGGTTTCTGCAGGGACTGATCTAGCAAACGTTTGATCGACAGTGTAGGGAAGGTGAGTGATGGAATATGAACCATGATGAGCTGTGGGTGGTCGCCTGGAGGAAAGTTGCCTAAGCGGAGCCATAAAGTCGGGATGGAGAGGAGGGTACGCGCACAAAGACAGCAAGGTGTGAGAACGCTGAGAAAATTGTCGTGTGTCTCGTAATGGGCCTTTCAGTGAGGCTAGAGAGGTGAGCAGAGGCCAGATCAAAAAGTGTTTGTGTATCAACCTAAGGAGTTTCCATGTGATTGTGAGAGCAGTGGGGAGCCACTGAAGATGTTTAAGGCATAAAGTGAAATGATCTAGTTGGTGTTTTAGAAACATTGCTCTGGAGGATTTTTGGCAGTGAATGGACGAGTGACCCTGGCCAACGTTTCCACTGAAAACAACCAGGAGTGCCGGAGGAAAAAAAAATTTAAATAAATTATTAAATGAATCAATGAACTGGCAAGAAAATAAGAAGTACTCAACCCAAAAATAGAGTGAAGACAGGAACACAGAGAGGAAATCATAGATGCTGCTCCTTTACCTTGAGGGCATTTGCTAAATAAGATGAACTGGAAGTTTGGGTTTTATTTCCTTTGGGGCTGGGGAGTATAGGATACAAAGCTTGGGGGCCCATCCAAAATGAGAGTCTAATGGGAGACATCCACCATAAAACTGAGACCCCAGAGATTACATCCTTAAAGCAAACACAAAGTAGAAATAAACCCACCCTGCTATCCTCGGGGAATTTCATGAAAAATTATTAATGATGCTAAGATAGGATGTGGAGGGGAGTTCAATCTCCCTTGAAAATTTATAACCACAAACAAATCCAAGTTTGCACCCCAAGTTCACACTGTTTAGATGGTCTAAAAAAAAGTCTCAATCTGAGGTTTCAGCATAAAGCGTTCCCATACTGGTACTATTCCAGGGAAATAGACACAAACAGATGAAAATTCTCTCCCTGGAGGAATCAGCCATCATTATGATTTCAAAGAATTTACATAAGTAAACCTCTAAAAAAATGATCACACAGTAATAATGAACAAACAAAAACATTAACAAAATATGTACACACAAAAAAGGCACCATGAGAAAGAGTCAGCAGAAACAATATATAACAAAATCAGACAAGCAAAGTTTACAGGGTAATATAAATTTATGTAAAATGTATGAGAGCAGTATCACAAAGGCCTTGATGGGAGAAATGGGAACATAAGATTCTTGTACTATATGTGAAATGGTGCAATATCATCTGGAGGTAGATTGTGATTTATTAAAGATATAAACTCTAAAGCAACCATAAAAATAATAAAGATCTAATTAGCCAACAAGAGATACAATGTAATCATAAAAATTCAATTAATTTAAAAGACAATAGAAAAAGAGGAAATGGAGAACAAAGAACAGAAGGAACAAGTAGAAAACAAGTAGCAAAATGAGAGACTTAAATCTAACTGTATCAATAATCGCATTAAATGTACATGGTTTATACACCTCAATTAAAAGGCAGAGATTCTTAGATCAGCCAAAAAGGTAAGACCCTACTATAAGCTGTTTGCTATAAACACACTTTAAATGTAAAGACACAAATGGGTTAAAAGTAAAAGAATGAAAAAAGACATACCGTGCTATTTCAGTCAAAAGGAAGTTGGGATGCTTATATTAATATCAAGCAAAATAGATTTTAGATTAAAAAACAGGGATTATCATTTCATAGTGATAAAGATGTCTTTTAAACAAGAAGAAATAACTATCCTAAATGTGTGTGCACCCAATAACAAAGCTTCAAAATATATGAAGCAAAACTGATAAGAACTTCAAGAAGAAATAGAAAAGTCTGCAATTTTAGCTGCAGATTTCAATACTCCTTTATCAAGGATTCAGTAGGACTTGTTAGGAATAAGATTCTGCATTTCAAACAAGCTCCCCGGTAATGCCAATGTTGCCAGTCCATAGACCACCCTGAACAGCCAGATTCTAGAAGGTAAGTCAGGAGAAAATATCCATAATGAACTACAGAAACAAGAGAATGAGAAATACAAAATAAAGGATAAGAAATATACGGGTCCAGTAATTATATAATTACCATATATATGTAATTATATTCCAAGGAAAAAAGAGAAAGAATGGGACAGAAGCAATATTTGAAGGTATAATAGGTAAGAATTGGTCAAAAAGGTAACAAACCACAGACTCATGAAGTCTGAAAACTCCAAATAGGGTAAATGCAAATAAAGCCATACCTTTTACATATATATTTAAATATATACATAAATATATTTAAAACTGTTGAAAACTGAAGACAAAGAGAAAATCCTAAAAGCAACTATAGAAAAAATTTAAGATTACCTTCCAAGGAGTGACAAGTAGACTGATGATTGACTTGTCAAGAATCGAAAGGAAACAATGGAATTGGGCTGGAATGCAATAAAATGATATCCTCAAAATGCTGGGGAAAAACTGCCAGCCTAGAACTTTATACCCAGTTACAATATCCTTCAAGAATAAAGGTTAAATGAAGATGTTTTCAAAATTAAATCTAACAGCTTTTCACTAAAGTAAGTGCTAGAGAAAAAATTGTCCCAGATGGAAGCTTGGCAATTCACAAAGTGATGAAGAACAAAAACAACAAAAAAGGATTAATGTGAGGGTAAATATAAATAAACTTTGCTTACATTAAACAATCATAAAAATGTCTCCTGAGGTTTAAAATATAAAGAAAAATAAAATACACGATGAGAATAGCATATAAGTCTAGAGAAGGGTAAAAGGAGTTAAAATGTTCTGATATCCTTGCATTATATGGGAAGAAGTAAAAGTACTAATTTATAATAGACTGATAAATCAAGGATTTTTGTTTTAATCTCTAGGGTAATAACTAAAAGAGTCCTAAGACTGTATAATTTTTAGGCTAATAGAGGAGTGTGTGTATGTGTGTGATCTAAATGAAGGCAAGGAAGAAAGGAATATACAACATGTGGGCTAAATATTCCTATTTTAGATTTATGCCCAAATGTATCAACAAATACACTAAATGTTAATGAAATATGTGTTCCAACTAAAATGCAAATGCTACAAGAAAGTCCATCTATATGCTATTTAAGTCCATCTATATGCTATTCATGAGACATGTTTAAAATGTAAAGGAACACAAAAGTTAAAAATAAAAGGATGGCAGGGAAATGCAAATTGAAACCACAATGAGCCATTATCTCACCCCAGTTAAAATGCTATTATCAAAAAGACCAAAAAATGCATTTTGATGCTTGTGAGGATGCAGAGAGAGTGGAACACCCATACACTGCTAGTGGGAATGTAAATTAGCACAGCCATTATGGAAAACACTATGGTGATTCCACAAAACAACTAAAAATAGAACTACCATATGATCCAGCCATCCCATTGCTGAGTATATACCCAGAAGAAAGGAAATCAATATATCAAGAGGTATCTGCACCCCCATTTTTATTGTAGCATTATTCACAATAGCCAAGATATGGAATAAACTCAAGTGTCCATCAATGGCTCAATGTATGAATGGATAAAGAACATGTGCTATATATACACAGTGAAATGTTATTTAGCCATAAAAAGCATGAAATCTTGTCATTTGCAGCAACATAGATTGAATTGGAGGACATCATGTTAAGTGAAATAAGATAGACACAGAAAGACAAATATAGCATATTCTCATTCGCATGTGGAAGTCCAAAAACATTGATCTCGTGGAGGTATGGAGGTGGAATGGTGGTTATCAGAGGCTGGGAAGGGGGGATGAAGAGAGGTTGGTTAGTGAGTACAAAAATACATCACATAGAAGGAATAAGTTATAGTGTTTGACAGCACAGAGGATGACTGTAATTAACAATTTATTGTATATTTCAAAATAGCTGGATGAAAGATTTAGAATGTTTCTAACACAAAGAAATGATACATGTTTGAGGTGATAGATATATCAATTACCCCAGTTTGATCACTACATATTGTATGCATGTATCAAAATATCACACGTACTGCAGAAATATGTACAATCATTATGTATAGATAAAAAATTAACAAAAAATAAAAGGATGGATAAAAATATGCTAGGCACTGGGAGGCCCAGGAGGGCGGATTGTTTGAGCTCAGGAGTTTGAAACCAGCTTGAGCAAGAGCGAGACCCCGTCTCTACCAAAAATAGAAAGAAATTAATTGGACACCTTAAAATATATAGAAAAAACTAGCCATGCATGGTGGCGCATGCCTGTAGTCCCAGCTACTCGGGAGGCTGAGGCAGGAGGATCGCTTGAGCCCAGGAGTTTGAGGTTGCTGTGAGCTAGGCTGACGCCAGGGCACTCTAGCCCGGGTAACAGAGTGAGACTCTGTCTCAAAAAAAAAAAAAAAGAAAAAAATATGGTAGGCAAACACTAAAACAGAGTTGCATGGTCATATGTTAATATCAAAGTGCACACTAAGAAAAAAAAGATAAAGAACATCACTTCCTAGTTACAAAAGTTTTAATTCATCAGGAAGACATAACAATTCTAAATATGCATGTGCCTAATAATACAGACTCAAAATCTATAAGGCAAAAATTGACAAAACTGCAAGTAGAAATATATAACTCCTCATTCACAGTGGAAGATTTTAACGTACCTCTCTTAGTATCTAATAGAACGGCAGACAAAAAAATCAACGATGCTATAACAATAGAATTGATACACTTGACCTAATTGACTTATAGAAAACCTTGTACCCAAAGAACCGCAGAATAAGCATTCTTTTCAAGCACACTTGGAATAGTTCAAAAATTCCTCCTATCCTGGGCCATAAATTTCAAAAGATTGACTTCATGTAGGGTCTGTTCTCTACACAGTACAATTAAACTAGAAATCAATTTTAAAAAAAGATAATTAGAAAAATCCCCACAGTTTTAGAAATTTAATTATTCACATTGTATTAATAATATCCTGTATGTAATGTCTGTCAGATCTATACTGACATTCCTTTGTTCATTCACCTTCCCCTTTTTTATTTAGGTGGGAGTTTTCCACGTACTAGTCTTTTCAAACAATCACTTTTGCCTTTGTTGATTTTCCTTATCATATTCTATATTTCATTATTTTCTACTCTTTTCCTTATTATTTATTTCTTTTGACTTTCTTTTGGTTTAATTTTTTCCTAACTTCTTGAAGTGGATACTTAGTTCATTGATTTTTAGATATATATGTCTAATGTATGTATTTAAAGCAAAAATTTCCTGTATATGTGCTTTTAGGTGTACCCTACTGTATCGGTATGTAATATTCTTATTAGTTAATCAAAACGTTTTCTAGGCAGGGCGCGGTGGCTCACGCCTGTAATCCTAGCACTCTGGGAGGCTGAGGCGGGCGGATTGTTTGAGCTCAGGTGTTCGAGACCAGCCTGAGCAAGAGTGAGACCCCGTCTCTACTAAAAATAGAAAGAAATTAATCAGACAACTAAAAATATATAGAAAAAATTAGCCGGGCATGGTGGCGCATGTCTGTAGTCCCAGCTACTTG
>CAUYSK010022467.1:0-68236 GCA_963575035.1 Avahi laniger
CTGCAGTTTCATTATTTTATAGTCACACTTAATGTTTTATCTGAAGAAAATATTAAAAATTTATAGTTTAATCTAGATCAGACAAATCTAGAATGTGAGATGGTCTATAATACAACTGCCTTGAATTTTTGAAAAAAAAAAAATACAAAAATAAAAAGGTATGAGGGATACTATTCTAATTAAGAGACTAAAGAGATATTAAAAAGCAAAGGCGGCCGGGCGCGGTCGCTCACGCCTGTAATCCCAGCACTCTGGGAGGCCGGGACGGGCGGATTGTTTGAGCTCAGGAGTTCCAGACCAGCCTGAGCAAGAGCGAGACCCCGTCTCTACCAAAAATAGAAAGAAATTAATTGGACAGCTAAAATAGAAAAAATTAGCCGGGCATGGTGGTGCATGCCTATAGTCCCAGCTACTTGGGAGGCTGAGGCAGTAGGATTGCTTGAGCCCAGGAGTCTGAGATTGCTGTGAGCTAGGCTGATGCCACGGCACTCACTCTAGCCTGGACAACAAAGTGAGACTCTGTCTCAAAAAAAAAAAAAAAAAAAAAATACAAGGGGCAAACAAATGTATTGTCTGTAGGGATAGGAATCTGGCAAGTATTCATATCTGATTCTCTAGTTCATTACTAGGGGGAATGTCAAGCTTGCAGAATATATTAAATACAGCTACAGAAAACCTAGGAAATTTGGTGACACGATTCA
The DNA here is from genome assembly GCA_963575035.1 of Avahi laniger. Lineage (NCBI taxonomy): Eukaryota > Metazoa > Chordata > Mammalia > Primates > Indriidae > Avahi > Avahi laniger. Next base: position 702 of record CAUYSK010022467.1, read on the forward strand.
TAATTAATTTATAAAATGCACTTAAAATTGACATGGTAAAATATAGTTCAAAAAAAGGTCCAGAAATCAGACTCAGAAGAACTATGTTCTGCTCTAAGCATTATGATTAATTTACCTTTTTAAAATAGGCCTAACTAGATCTTCCTCTTCAATTTTCTCACCTGCCTGTTCACTAGACAGGTATTAAATTTCATGTCTTATGTAAAAGTTCGATGAAATAACATTAATAGTAACAACCATTGACATTAATATTATCATCTATGGGACACTTTAATTTGAGCAAGGTCACATTAAAGCAAATAAGTACTGCCTGTGAGTAAATAATATATATATGTGTGTGTGTGTGTATGCAGTGCGTATATATGTATGTTTGAATGTTTCAATATTTATTTACGTAATCATTCATTGTCTAATGATAGCCTCTCATTTATTTCTCCACTTGCAAAAAATATTTTATAAAACAAGGTTTCTTTTGAATATTAGTAATGTAGGTAATTTTAATTATACTGGCATTATTACAGCACACACTTTAAAATATACACTTTAGACTTTTAGAAATAAATCAAGCATAACAATCCTTGAGGCACAAGATATTTATTTCTCCTTTATGAAATCACAGTGCAAAATGACAAATAGGCCCTATGGAAAGAAAATATATATTTGAAATAAACTTTTTAATTGAATTAGTTCATGGTTCCAAATAAACCATTTTATTTGAAATATGATCACAATTACCTTAGTGCTCAGTTCTTAATATATCAGTAAACAGTCAATTGAGAGAGTAAGTAGCATGTTACTGAAAATATTTAATTATTTTCATTTAATGATCCTTCTGTAATGGGATCCTGTGGAATCTATCCCTGTTATCTTTGCCAGTTGTCATATTGGTTCAAAACAAATGCTCTGAGAGGGTGAGAACATTTGATTTAATTTTCCAGAGGTGGTGGTGAGCTCAACAGCTATAATTATGAAAATATCCCTTGACATACGTAATCTGAGGACAAGTTGGCCATGACATCTATTATACTGCTTCAGCTCATCTGGCTAGCTAAGTGCCACTTCTACAATCCCCACTCCATTTGCTTCTCTTATCAATGAAGCATTTAATTTGACATGATCACTTCAGCTAGAGGAAGATGTGTTTCCCCAGTTAGAATCTCCAAGCAGAAGTTATCTTTCTGACCTCAGAAAATCTTGTCTGTGATTTCTATAACATTCTTCAAATCAAACTTGAAATGAAATTACCAAAGACCATCCATTTAAATATACATAATTGATCCTCATTTCAGTTTACTCTTTCTCATGTGATTGGATGTGAAAGAGAAAACATATTTTAAGCCAATTAATAATCAATGCCTCAATTAGTATCTTTGTTCTCAAAGCATAATTTTGTGCTTTTCTACTTTAGCATAATTACAGATATATTAATTATCCTGTAAAGCAAATGAGAGAAAACATGACCCTGTTTGGATTAAATGTTACATGTCAGAAAGTTATTGCTGCTATGAAAGTCAGTTTTCTTAAGCCATATCACCAGAATGTTGAAATAAAGCTACCTGATGTTCAAAGGACACCACAGATCTAGCATTTCCTATTTGTGGTAGATCCCTCCCTCACTCACATGGGCATCCTTAACCTAATGTTTCTGATGCTATTTACATGATCAAATGAGAAGGAGATTCCTTCAAAGCTCTTTGGTACAAATTCTGACATAATGCATGGAAATTTACACTTTCAGCAATAATGGTTGTAAGGTCTGTGTCTAATTCTATTTATTGGAGATTCTTTGTCACTTAAAAGGCAAATGTTTCTCCTTTTATCTCTACGTGATAGTCCTCATTCCTCCTTCTACACCCTATGTGAACAAGCAGACTAAATTTTTTTCTAGAAGAATTTCATGAATATTTGAAAATTGATGATATAGTATATTTAAAATTATTTACAAAAATCACAAAAAGCATCTGTCTCATCTTTCATAGGTACTGCTCTGTCGTTTCAAAATAGGATAAATTGGAAAAACGTTACAATTCAATTCTCAGATATAGGAGCTTATTTATCAAAGATGTGGAAATGTTTCCTCATTTAAAATCCCATAAAGCTTAATTTTAAGCAATTGCAGTGAGATCATCTCAAGGACTGGAATTTATGTGACTTAGTAAGATATTGTAAAATCACACCCAGAAACAGTTTATTTTTGATTACTTAATTGTATCATATTTAGATTTTTAAAAAATGTGAGATGTTTGTATTCTAGGTGGCTGTAATGTATAGATCACTAAAAATGAAATATCCGATTTTGAATCAAAAATGTAGTTTATTATATCTCAAACAATAAATAGTACAATTAATCAAATCATATTCCTAACACAGTTTTGCCATCCTAATGGTAGCCTGTTTATACCAGCAATGAAGAAGCCTGAAGAGCAAGTGGCAATGATACAGCAAAAGGGGTTTTTGACAGCTTGTTGAAAATTGAATATTTTTCCTTGCAAGAAGCGGTCCAAAGCTTGGAAGAAGTGGCAGTCAGTTCATGAAAACTCTGGTGAATACCGTGGATGACAGAGAGTTTCCAAGTCCAACTTCTGTAGTTTGAGCAATATTGTTTGTGAGACATGTGGTCAAGCGTTGCCTTGCAGGAGGATTGGCCTGTCTCTATTGATGAATCTTGGCTGCTTAATCACAAGCATCCTCATCATTTCATCCAACTGATTACAGTAGACATTTGCTATAATCAATTGACCAGGTTTCATGAAGTTCTAGTGGATAACACCAACACCAGATCACCAAACAGACACCATTGGCTTTTTTGGATGAATATTCAATTTTAGACTGTGTTTGGTACCTCACCTTTGTCCAACTATTGTGCTAAATTCTTGCAAATGTCAAAAAGAATCCATTTTTCATCACATGTAACAATATGGTGTAGAAATGGTTCACGTGTATGTCATGACAGCAAAGAAAGGCAAGCTTTGAGATGATTTCTCTTCTGACACTGATTTAATTCATGTGGAACCCATCTATCCAGCTTCTTTATCTTGCTGATTTGTTTCAAATCGCCCAATATTGTTGGAATAGCAACATCAAACTTGGCTGCTAATTTATGTGTAGATCGAGATGGATCTGTTAGAGCTTTCAGCTCATCATTATCCACCTTGATGTCAGGTCACCCATGTTGCTCATTTTCAAGATTAAAATCATCAGAACAGAACTTCTCAAACCATCAACATACCATGTGTTCATTAGCCACATCCTTCCCAAACGCTTCGTTGATATTTCAAGCTGTCTGTGCTGCATTGGTTCCATGACAGAACTTATATTAAAAAATAACATGAATTTTTGACTTAGCCATGGTTTCACAAAAATTGTTCTAAAAAAAATGTGAAAGATAATCACAAGTCAAAACATGAATTTGAAAGACTGAGGATGTACCTTCACAATAAACATAAACACGAAGTGTCAAAGTGAAATGCCTGAGATATCAACGTTCAAACAGTACTTAAGGTATTAGGACATTTCGTGCTTAATAACTTTAATACATCCTCGCCAACACTGGGTCTTTTTAGTAATAGCCATTTTATTTAGTATACAGGGGGTATTTCATTATGGTTTAATTTGAATATTCCTGGTGGTTAACAATGTTGAGCATGCTTTTATGTGGTTTATTAGTAATTCCTATATCTTCTTTTATAACGTGTCTCTTTACATCTTTTTCAGGGAGAGGAATGTTGGTCCTGAGTTGCCTGTGGGTGTTCTAGCAGCTTTGATGAATCTTTTGGGTTACCTCTGACCTGTTGTTTTCACCTCTTCCCAACAGTGTTGTTGTGAGTTAGGTCTCCCAGCTTAATGTCTAAGACTGTAGGTGGCACCATAGGTGACACTTGTGAGAACGAATCAGCCACTCCCTGTTTGCTTGAGTTGGAAGGTGTTTTGTTTAGCTGCAGGGTTATTCCCCCCTGTTATTGATTGAAATTTGCATGGAAAAACCAGCTGCCAAGATGATCTTTTATTATGCCAATGGTAAGCTCTGGTCCCACAAGTGGGGCACACCAATGCCCCAAGCTTCAGGAGGTACCTGTAACTTGCAGGCAGTTGTTTGATCTCTATTCCCCCTGAGGTAGGGGAGGAGCAAGACAAATCGTGACTTGCTTGATTGCGACACTGGGAGAGGCTTTGCAAAGCCTCAGCAGGGCTCAAAGATGGCTGATCTAGCCTCTAGGGGGAGCCACGGGTATGAAGTTCAGGGCAGTCTCTCTAAACCAGGAAGGCTGTTCTTGAGGGATGGGCCTAGCCACTTGAGCATTAAGGCCCTGGGAGTGGCTCTTTATGCCCTTGTCCACTAGCACGGTTGCTCAGCAAGGTGGGGTCAGCGCCTCTCTTTTCGCTCCCTGGAACTCTAGGGCACTTTCCCATCAGATCAATCCACGTGAGTTCCCTCACTGCCTTAGACCTGCTCTGAAACTACCCCTCAGTCCATGTGTCGGACGCACTAATGTGTGTCTCCACAGCACACCGGTGGGTAGGGGTATCTCCAATTGTGCACGTCTGTTCCACCACAAATCTCAAGGGGAGAGAGGTAGGCCCTCTGTCCACAGGAGCCTTTGCCAGGACACACTCCTGCCAGGGAAAATAAGCAGCTTACTAGTTTCTTGGTAGAAGCTGCACTCTCTATTGTAATGAGTGGGGGAGGGGCCACTGCTTCCATTCATCCAGCCTGATCAAGGCATTCGGTTGTCATGGGAACCAGGGGCTAGATTAATTCACTCTGTGTGCCGCACCACTAGCACCACTATCCAATATGGCAGTTCTCCAGCAGGGGTGGGGGATGGGCATGCTCAGATCTCCCTTCCTCAGTGCCCCTCCACACTCTCCCATTGGATATGTCTGCAAGGGCTTCCTTGCCACCCTAGTCCAGGGCTGAGCATCTCCCTGCACTGCTCTCATGTCCAGCAGGCACCGGGTCCGGCCTGCCTGTCTAAGCTGCCAGCACAGGATCCCCTGAAACACCAGCAGACAGTAAGCTGGAGAATCGTGACAGCCCCTCTCAGTGGCAGGGTTGGCTGTTAATGCACACCTGCATTACATAAGCAGGCATTTATACACTTCTTGGTTCAAAATATGCTTGCAGTTGCAACGCGGGGAGGGGCCGCGGATACCAATCAGCCAGCTCAGACTAAAATTACTCCCTCTGATGCCGTGATTGGACGCGGTACAGAGGAGGAAGTGTTAAAGGTGTAAGAAAGCCACTGACACTCTGGTCTTTTGTTGCACTCTCCCATGGAGCATCCCTTTTGAACAACTGAACTCCTGGGGCTCACTGATTCACTCCGCTGTAGTTGCCATGCCTGGGCTCATGGAGGGTGGAAGCTCCTCCACTGTATTTTACGTCCTACGGTTCACCAAAGGTACCTAGGGAGGGGAAGGAAATCCCCCCTCTCACCCTTTCACTGGTCTCTGAGACCCTCTGGGTTTGGTCCACACTGCTCTCTTCATTTCCACTCTATCTTCTTCTTTCTCAGCTTCACAGTTTTTCTTGGTAGGGTCCCTAGATGTCTTTTTTAACTCTCCTTGTGATCAACAACTGAGCTGCAACTGCTCTCCACTCTCTTCAGTTCAATATTCCGCCTTCCAGCTGGGATGATCCAACAAGGGATGTCTCTAGTTGGCCATTTTCTCTGATTCTCTCCAAGAAATCTTTGTTCTAATCAAACTGGCCTAATGTCTGCCCCTCAGTGTCCCCAGTGCAGAGTAGGGGCTCAACAACTGCTTGTTAGGTCCATTATGATCATCCTGATTCTGCCAATTTAAAAGAAAGGCATTGGAAAAGCAAGATACACACACACACACACATATATTCATATTCATACTACATTTTAAATATTAACGTTGTCGCAGTGTAAATAATACATACATAGCTCTACTTGTACAAAATGCCCTAATTTCGTTCAAGATGACATTAACAGTTTTCCACTATAGAATAATCACACTGGGATATTTTATTTCTATAATCGAATTTACATACCTATATTTTTGGATGATCTTCCAATGGTTTTAATATTGTAATTGTGGTGATTCTCTGGTGAAATAAATTTTAATTAATCAAACATATTAAAATGTATTGAAAGACATAATATGCTCCTCCTAAGGCTAATTATTATTGAATTGGTGATCTTCAAATATTGGTAGTGTCTTAATTTCTGTAATATAATTGGAGAAAATATATTAAAGGCATCCATAACATCATGATTCATTTGTTAGACGCATTTAGTAATATTTTACCCTTTGAAGTATTTTTTAAAGGCATTGGGTTTATTATCTTATTTTTTTCTTTTTCACCAGGAGAACAGTTTTTTAACTTTCATACTGGGGACATATTGTTTCCAAAATTTTACCACATGCTAGGCATGTTAAAAAGATAACCTTTTTGGAAATGTACTGTAAAATTGCATTAAACTATATTATGGTAAAACAAAAGTACAATCTATTAGAAACAAATATCAATATAAATTGTTAAAAATTATATTTATTTTTAATGTTCACAGATACATAATAGTTGTACATATTTGTGGGCTGCTAGTGATGTTTTGATATACATATACAATATCTAATGATCAAATCAGGGTAATTGGGGTATGAATCACTTCAAGTATTTGTCATTTCTTTATGTTAGTAAAATTCCAATTCCACTTTTTTAGTTATTTAAAATACACAATAAATTATTGTTAGTTATGGTCTTTCTATCTTACTATCACATATTAGATCTTATTCATTCTGTCTAAGTGTACTTTGTACCAATTAACCATCCTCTCTTTATCTCAGCCACCTCATTACCTTTCTAAGCCTCTGTTAACCATCATTCTACTACCTCTATGCATTCAATTTTTTGAGCTCCCACATATCAATGGAAATATACAGTGTTTGTCTTTCTGTGCCTGGCTTATTTCACTTAACATAATGTCCTCCAGGTTTATCCACATCTTTGTAAATGTCAAGATTTCTTTCTTTTTATGGATGAATTGTATTCTATTGTGTACATACACGCCGTTTTCTTTATCGATTGAACCATTGATAGACACTTAGGTTGATTCCATACTTAGGCTATTGTGAATAGTGCTGTAATAAACATGGGAGTGTTATTAGTGTAGATATCTCTTCAATATACTGATTTCCTTTCTTTTATATATATATATATGTATGTATATATATATATATATATATATATATATATATATATACCCAGCAGTGTGATTGCTGGATAGTATAATTCTATTTTTAGTTTTTTGAGGCACCTCCACACTGTTTTCCGTACTGTGTGTACTATGTTTACATTCTCATCAACAGTAAACAAGTGTTTCCCCTTCTCGACATCCTCACCAGCATTCATTATTGTTTGTCTTTTTGATAAAAGCCATTTTAACTGTGGTAAGATGATATCTCATTGTAATTTTGATTTGCATTTCTATGATGACTAATGATGTTATGTATTTTTTCATATATCTCTTGGTCATTTGTATTTCTTCTTCTGAGAAATGTGTATTCAGATCTTTTACCCATTTTTTAATCAGATTTGGGTTTTTTTACTATTAAATTGTTTGAGCTTTTTATATATTCTGGTTTTTAATGCCTTATCAGATGGGTACTCTACGAATATTTTCTTTCGTTCTGTGGGTTGTCCCTTTACTTTGTTGATTGTTTCCTTGCTGTGGATCTAAATTTTTGAATATGGAAAAAAAAGAATTTCTGTTATAAAACCTGAAAGACACTAGTTACATATTAAGACAAACATGATAATTGTTAATTATCATGTTAATTATGTTAATACATAAACGACACATTTTTATTTTGTAGGTCAGGTTATACATACGTTCTTTATCTATGTTAATTGTTGACATTGCATAACAATATGCCATAAATAATATTTGGCCTGTTTAGAAGAAGAAGAAATTGAGGCTCAGAGATACTAAGTAACTTGTTCAGGCCTCATAATTAGATGGAATCAAGATTTGAAACTGGAATTTCACTGCTGAAGTGCACACAAAACATTTTCCAAGATGAGGAATGTGATAGAAGTCCTCTGGGAAGCCAGTGATTTTTTCCATGTACTAGAAAGTTTCCTCAATGACCTCAGAAAATGTAAAAAAGTAGTAGGGTAGGATATAAAAAGACTATTCTTGGTAAAGACATATAATGTATTAAATGAAAAAAATATATTTCTGGAGGAGTTGAAGCACCCATGACATATACTAGAAGTTTAACAGCATTGATATTTTTCTAATACTGGGTTATATTATATTTTTCCAATTAATCTTATGGCAGAGTACATATCAAGGAAATGATACAGAGAGTTGGCAAGTGAGGCATGTTGCAAACTAAACACACAAATTATTTTACAGTAAGGCTGACTCTGAATATTAAATGTCTCTTTTAGCAAAAGAAATTTCCAAAATTTTATTTGAAATTTGTCTGATTTAACAAAAATAATTATTCAGTTCCACTTGATATCTAATCACTCTTGTACTATCTTCATATTAAATACTATTTTTCCAGCTGAAAATTTTCAGCATTATCAGCATTAATATTAATTTTAATATTAATATTTTTATAATTAAAATTTCTATTTTATTTACACATTAAGAGATTAAAATTTTGAAGGTGCAAAAATAATATTTTGATATTCTACTACTGTTGATTATTGCTACTACTGCTTATATTGAATGTCCATTTGTTTCTGTGTAAAATAAGTCCACTAGAACATAATTTGCTTCTTTTGATGGCTTAATGCTTTATCAAACAAAAAAGAACACTATTTACTTCTTTCAAAAAGATTAATTTGTAAATCAATAGATTTGAAAATTCCTGAAAGTATTTGAACTTCCTATTGACACTAATGACACAACTTATTGACAAGATAGAAAACTAGAGTTGCTAGCATTGTATTGACTATTTTTTTTTAAAAAAGCAATTTAACTGGAATGTGAATTTTTTCTTAAAATAGTACAATGAGGAACAATATCTTGTAATATTTTGGATTATATATCTTTTGTATGTTGGAAAAATATGGTAGAAAATATTTTGTATATTAGATATTATGTTGATTTTACATGGTAGAAAACATTCCTAAATTATGGCAATAATTTTATAAAATTATTATGAAAACATGGACTATTAAGGAAAGATACAATAATGATATTTATTTTTTAAACATATACTATAGAGAAAATACAGAATTTTCTTTGCATATTAGATTATTTTGTTTACTCTGCAAAATTTAAGAATTATTTATTCCCACAGATATAAGATTATTATCAATTTGCCATTCTTTTTTGTCTAATATATCTAAAATTTTCACCTGATGAAAAATACTAAAAGTAAATTGTGAAAGGAATATGAAACTTGAGATATAGAAGAATATACATAGAATAGGGAAAACAATATTCATGTTTCAATATGAAAAATTACATTGTAGAGAGGGTGATCTTGTCAATCAGTTTGTTATCATAAGAGAAGACTTTCTGATTTTCCACTGCCATTTCTGCGAGTACATCAATAAAGACCCTGAAGGAAACAGATAAGAATGTTCTTCCATGGGGTGGAGGGTAGGCATCATCTACATGTTTTCATTATTTCAATTTTTGATGCAGAAGGGTTCTTTTCTGGTCTGTTGAAATTTAACGGGACAGAAAGAAAAGAGAGTGAGAGAGAGAGAAAGAGAGAGAGAGAGACTATGAGATTTGAACCAGGTCCTATTTTTCTCTCCACATAGTCTTTGACTCAAAGAGGGAAGTTTGTGTTTTATCAGGCAAGACACTAGGAGACCAGAGATTGGAAAAACTGACTTTCCATCTATGTGAGAATCAAGCAGCAGCTACCCAGAAGGCTTTCATGTAATAAGCTATTGAATAAATATCACCATAGAACTTTGTCAGCTCAATTTCTTTAGGTAGAATAAATCATTAGCCTCTCAGAACATGTGAGTTTTTTACCAGCAACCTGACCCACACTGACAGATCTGTAATGAAAAAAAAAATTGCAATATCATTTACACTGTGGTTTTAAAATTTCTCCACCCTTGAAATCACTGTGACAGTTCTGAGATAACCGTATAAAGTATAAAAATAGAAGATAACCTAATTCCAAGAATTACTACCCAAATTATTAGTAAAAGCTTACCCCATTAACCTCAAATATTCTTTCCCTCAATTAATAAGATTACAAAAGATCTAAGACCATTTTCTCTCAGGGCAGCTGTTCTTTTCGAGCCTGCCTATTCTTTCCCTGAGAGTGTACTTTCACTTTCAATAAATGTTTGCTTGCTTGGCTTATATGGTGTGTCTTAAAATTCTTTTCCATGATGAACAGCAGTAACTTAGATAAACCTCCACTTGGACGTCAGTGACAACACTATTCATCAGGTTTAAATGAATAAAATCATACTTTTAGAGGCTTTGAACTACATATGGAGAACTGAAAAGAATGTCAACTTAAGAATATCTGTCTCCTCCATTATGAAATATGATGTAAATGTTCTATTTATTTTCTTATTCACTGAGTTTTTGATAGTGGCTTTATGGTTTCTGAAGCTAATAGCTGTGTTTGTTTTCACTACAATGAAATTATATCTTTTTTTTATATTGCCAAATTTAGTCATTTATAAATAGAGTTCCTAGTCCAAACTTGACTAAAGATGGAAGAAATTTATTTTTGTGCTATTTATATTATACATGTGTTTATATATGCTCTTATTTAAATATGAAAAACATTGACATTATAAAACTCAAATTATAGATAAAACTAAAATGCATGAAAATGTTTCATAATTATTTTAAATAAAATAAAGTCTTATTCAAATGAAGAGGACAATAAAATTCTTATCTAAATATGTGATGCCATGAAATATTTTGCAGAGATGTATTAGAATTATACTTTTGGAATCATTAAACTTATATCAATACTTCTAAGCTATAATATTATGTTAGTATCAATTTTACCAGAAGAAAATATGAGAGGGCAAGAAAGTCTTTTCACTTCATGTTTAATTTTAACATTTTATAAGCAAACGAAAATCATAGAAATCATTTGGTAGATTAAGATAAATGTTACAGTGACATTGAAAAATGTCAATGCGAGAAAATTCAACATATGAAATTGATAAAGTGTATGTGTGCACTTTTATGTGTGCATGTAGTGTATGTATACGTATATATGAATATATGTGATGTGTGCATATATAAATGTATATATGTATACATTCTTTCACTGTTAACAATGATGTGTCTTTATAATTTTAATCTCAGCATACAAAAAATGAACAAAAAATTATAAAATATTTTTAAAGTTAACTTTTTACCAAGGTATCATTTGTAATTTATTTAATCTTATCAACATTGTATTGCATTTTTAAATTGTTATAGCATTAATGAATACTTCCTACCCTAATATAACATGGTTACTGAGGTATTATATTTTAAAGGCAAAGACACTTTGGAGATTTTTATTAATATCAAATACTATATTTTATTATATACCATGAAGCACCTGCATAACATTCATTGTATAACATATGCACACACTTTTAAATGATTCATTTATGAATTAAGTAGTAAACTCCACTTAGATTCTGTTATATATGAGGAGATTAAATATATGTGCTATCTTTAAACTATAGTTTCAATCTCATTATTTAGTTCACTAAAGATTATTGTTAAAAAAAAATCAACCAAGATTGTTGAGCATTTTTTCATATGCTTGTTGGCCATTTGTATGTCTTCTTTTGAAAACTGTCTATTTGTGTCCTTTGTCCATATTTTAATGAGGTTATTTGCTTTTTGTTATTGTTGTTGAGTTTTTTGAGTTCCCAGTACATTCTGGATATTAATCCTTTGTTGGATGCATGGTTTGCAAATATTTTCTCCTATTCTATAGGTTGTCTGTTCACTATGTTGATTATTTCTTTTCCTGTACAAGAGCTCGAAGACTCAGCATAGTGAGAGAGTAGGAGGGTGGAAGAGAGGGTTGGGAAATTACTTAATGGGTACAATGCACACTGTTGAGGTGGTGGTTACATTAAAAGCTCAAACTCCAGCATAATTACGTACTTTGTCCATGTAACAAAGCTGCATTTGTACCTCCTACATTATAAAAATAAAACAAGTCAATTAAGATTTGTTTTATTATTCGTAACAGTGGAATATTGTGCAGATAGTCAGCAGGACCCACTTAATCTTAGACAGTGAAAAAATTCTTGGTATAATTGAATATATTTCTATATATTACTTTTTAGTTTTCCTCACATTTTATTCCCAATTCCATACAAAAAATGTGTAATACTCATTTATTTGCAATTTGCTATAATAATTTCAAAGATAAAACATACTTTTACAATATGCGGTTGCTCAAAATTTTCATAGATATCTATAATTTGATTACAATCAAATCTGTTTTGTAAGTAAACATATAAATCTCATGTTTTCAAATCCATAGTTAAAGGCAAAGGAACAATGGAAAAATGAACAGAAAACATGAAAAAAGACATCACAAAAAAGATATCTAAATAATCAAAAAGCATTGAAAAGTTGGGCAATATCATTGGCCATTATAGACTTTCAAATTAAACCTAAACATTCTATTACCACATACCAATTAATGGATTTAAAATAATCAGAAATAATCAATTTCTAGTAGGTGAAACAATCAGAACTTATGTATGGTACTGGGGATATGAATTGGTGGAATCACTTTTGCAGAATGTTTGGCAGTATATATTACTAAAACAGACTATGAGCATGCTCTATGACCTAGCATTCCAGTGCTAGATATAGATGCCTTCTGAAATACATATTTTAACTGAAATATTATACTACAATGTACATGGCAACACAATTCATAATATCCCCAAATGCCCACTAACACCATTGAAATGCCTAAATAATTTACATACAATGGAATACTATATAGCAATAAAAGTAAAGGATCTATGACTCTGTTAAACAATGTAGCTTTATCTCACAAATATTGACTGAAAGAATCTAGATAGCAAAAAATACATACTGTGTGATTTCATTTATATAATGTATATAATTGTGAAAATAATAATCTATTAATATGCTATAAAGAGAATAAAGATATTCCTTGGGGTTGAATGACTGGAAGTAACAACAAAAGGTTGACCAGGGGTGCTGAACATGTTCCATTTATTGATAGGGGTGCTTATTATATGGCTGTCTTCTGTTTCTATGATAAACTATGCATGTATACAATATATGTTTAGTTTCTATTATGAATATTTTACTTCAATAATACATTTTAAAAGCTAATATTAAAGATAAAATTTGAAACTTGAAACTAACAAGCAAATAAGTAAACATAACACTTTTCCAGAAGAAGCACCTCATGTCCAGATGTCTTCCTTGGAACATTCTTCTAAATGTTTAAAGAAATTACATCGATCATATACAAATTCTTCTAAGGAGTAGAAGGAGGAACACCTCATAACTGATTTTATCACACTATGTGGACTTATTATCCAACCTGTAAGAGTATTAGAAGAAAAAAATTAAAATCTAGTTAGCTTATGTCCATATATACAAACACCAAAATAAATTATTAAACCAAATACAGACATATAAATAAAAATACACAAAAATAAATTGAGTTTATTACAGAATACAAAATTAGTTTAACAATAAAAATAATTATGTAATTAAGCCTATTAACCATATAAAATATGATATCTAATATCAGCTCAGTTGTATTAGGAAAGGTATTTGATTAATGTTGTAATCCCTTCATTAATTTGATACAGTAGATCTAAATGAAACCTACAGAAAAAAATTCAGATTTCTTTACGAGATCAGGAATCAGTCAAGGATGCCCACTATCCACACTTGATGCCCTAGAAAAACAAGTTGATAGAGCTTTCTCTACTAGATACCAACATTTAGAATAAAGCAACAGTAACTAAGGATAGTGTGGACATGAAGAAAGACAAATAGTCCAGAAATAGATTTAGGAATAGATGGTCATTTAGTTTTTTATAAACATTTTATTCCATAGCAATATTAAATACTTCCCCCCCTCCAAGTAAAAGTTGTTGAGTAAGTTGAATATCAAATGCAAATAAATGAGTCTAGAGTCTTATTTCATACTGTTAGCAAAACTAAATATTCTAAGAATGTTATATCTTAATGTAATGAGTAAAGTATTGAAGGTTGTAGGCCTTAAGAAATATAATAATATTACCTTAATTAATTTGATTTTGGAATAGATTTCTTAGTTGAGAAATAGAAAACATTAAATATAAAGGAAAAGATATTTGTTTTAGACTAAATCAATATTACAAATTTATTTTCATTCAAAGATGCCATTTAAAAAATTAAAATGTAAACCACAGAATTCAAGAAAATATTTTCAACATATGTTACAGATACAGGCCTTTTTTATACCTTTTTTAAAATTTCAAAATTTTAAGGAGGTACAAATATTTTCATTTTTGAATACTTTGTATAATGCCTAAGGAGGGGATTTCAGTGTGCCCATCATGAGAATAATGTTCATTGTATTCAATAAATAAGTTATTAACCCTCATCTCCTTCCAGCCTTCCCCTTCTTGGTTTACAATGCCCACATGTGCCTATCATTTAGCTCCCAATTATTAGAGTACCTGTCATGTTCGTTTTTCCATTTCTGAGATACTTCACTTAACACAATGGTTTCCAGTTCCTTCCAACTTGTTGCAAAATACATTATTTCATTTTTTCTTTTATGACTGAGTAGTACTCCACAGTATATATGCACAGCATTTTTTTTTAATCCATTCATGAACTTATGGGCACTTAGGTTGATTTCATATACTTGAAATTCTGAATTGTGCTGTGGTAAACATTCAAGTGCAGGTGTCTTTTTGATGAAATGACTTATTTTCCTTTTGGTAGATACACAGTAGTGAGACTGCTGGATCAAATGGTAAATCTACATTAATTTCTTTGAAGAATTTCCATCTTGTTTTCCATAAAGGTTATACTAACGTGCAGTCCCACCTACAATGAATAAGCATTTCTTTTTCTCTGCATCCACACCAGCATCTTTTGTTTCTTGACTTTTTTTAGTAATGGCTATTCTGACAGGGCTAAGGTGGTATCTCATTTTGGTTTTAATTTGCATTTCCCTGATGGTTAATGATATTGAGCATTTTTTCACGTATTTGTTGATCAATTGTCTATATTCATTTGAAAAACTTCTGTTCATGTCTTTTGTGTTTTTCTTGCTGATTTGTTTGAGTCCATTATAGATTCTAGATAATAGCTCTTTACTAGATATATAGTTTGCCAATATTTTCCCCCTTTCTGTAGGTTGTCCATTTACTTTGTTGATTATTTCCTTTGCTGTGTAGAAGGTTTTTAATTTAATTAACTCCCACTTATTTATTTTTCTTTTTGCCATATTTGTCTTTGGGGTCTTTGTCATAAATTTTTTGTCTAGGTTGATGGCTAGAAGAGTTATTCCTACGTTTTCTTCTAGACATTTATTAAGACAATATGTGAAAAAAATTGGTACAAATCAATAATAAAAGAGACAACTGTTTGAAAACAAATGAGCAAAAAGCTATACAATCACTTTTTAAAAGATTATCTCAAAATGGTCAATGAAATTCCATGGTTGTTCAAAACTATTAGCTGTTAAGAAATGCAAAACACCAAAACTCAGCAGAATAGCTATTAAAACATATTATACTGTCTTGTACTACCGTAGATTATATTATATCATATCATATTATATTAGATTGATAATTATATTTTATTCACATACATATAAAATATAACAGTATTAAAAAGTTTTTGTAGGGATGTCGAGTAAATTTAACTCTTATCTGGGATAGGTGGGTGTGTAAATATGTAAAATTACTGTGGAAAATATATTAGATTTTCTATTAAAATTTATCATACACTTTCACATGACCAGCACCAAAATACATTTATAAAAATGTTAATAGCAGCAAGTAGTCAGTACTGGAAAATAAGTCAAGATCCATCAATAGTACAATTTAAAAATAAATTTTAGTACATTCAATGGAATACTTAATTTTCATATAAATTGATTAACAATAGCTACAGTAAAAATTATGTAAATCTTGCCAACATGATATTGAAATAAATATATACTCTATGACATCCTTTATATTAACTTTTTAAAAAATAAAAATTAAACTAAAGTATTGAGTGTTGAGATAATGAATGGTGATCGATGTATATGTGTTTTTCCATTTGTTAATCATTTTCAACATTTGCTGATTAAATTTTGTGAAATACATATTTTGATTTTTAGTATAACTTGATATTTCATCTTTGGGTACATTTTTGTGGGTTTAGTTCAGTCAAATTCAGAAAGAGAGAAAGGGTGGGAGAGAAAGGAGGAGGGAAGGAGAAAGAAAACCAGCTCTTCATTTGTTATATTCAGTGAAATGTTGTTTATGCTTGATATGTAAAGAAAATTAACTGTTGCCTTTAGTTAATTTCAATGTTATTAGTTAATTTTAATATTGTACTCAGTCTAAATCCTATAGAATTTGAAGTGTCACTTGGCTTTTTGTCTAGAATGCATATAAGATGTAACATACTGTGTCTATCTTTCTTTGCTATTTAATTTATTCATAATAATTTTCAGTCATTTAATAATGGATCTCTTAAAAAGTAGACTTATTTTATACAATTATTTCATGTTTTGATGGATAAAGTTTAGATGGATACTATTTTCATTTAGATAATGAAAATTATTATATTAAAACAAAATAAATATGTAAAGTTAACAATAATCTTAAATTTAAAATTTCACAAGTGCTTCAATTCAATAACTGAAATAATTTACTTGTAATGTATTTAAATGGATTTTGACTCCAGATAGAATTATAGTTACATTATACTAGATGAATAAGTTTTTTAAGTAACACATGAGAGCTATAAATACTATATATATTTACCTAGAACACATTACAATGTTTTAAAGTATGGTTGTTGCTGTTTATACCCATAACTCTTATTTCTTTGAGCTGTTCAGTATACATGGACTATTTTATCTCATAAGGAAAATACATGAAGGGATTCCGAAAGCCATTTCAGTAAAAGTGTTTCCATCATCTATATTCTCTGTTGGTATTTTCCATTATTTTATTTTTATGGTTATCACTTGAAGGACTCAAAGTGCTATCAGAAATAAACTAAAGGAGTAAACATAATAGATTTAATCTGTATAAAATAAGAAGAAAAGATATGAAAGCAAAATGATATTCCAGTGTAGCAGAGAACACCTAAACAGATACAAAAAGCTAATCCTGCATTTGTGATGGATATTAGAAATCACTCTCAGAAGCAATATTAGCAAAAGTTACCTCTTGAGATGTATGATAAAAGCTGACATTTCCTGGAAGCCATATAATTAATGAATCATTTTGCATTGATTTTCAGTTTCCTAAAATTGTAAATAAATAGATAGAAGGAACTGTTTAACTCTGGCCAGCCATGAGAAATGCAAATAAAAGTGACAATATCTCTTGGTCAAAGAGATCACTTTTGGCAACAGAGTGAGACTCTGTCTCAAAAAAAAAAAAAAAAAAAAGGGATCACTTTGGTTAGAACGTGGAGACAGGGTTAGAACAGATGTCTAAAATGATGCTTTGGAGATGCATTTATATTCCTAAGGTAGATGATTTTCTGCTTGTTCCTTCATCTAACTAACCTAGCCATTTCTTCAGAGGACAAATGAAGTGAAGTTCCAACCTTAGTGCCCAAATCTTTATTTCTAAATTGTTAAAGATAATCTGTGTTTGATAAATAAAAAGACTAATTTTTTTAGGCTTTTTATGTTTTATATATTTATTGTTATGAATACATAATAGTCATACATATTTATTGGTTACATGTGATATTTGCATACAGTCATACAGTGAGTAACGATCAAATTAGGATATTTGGGATATCCACTACCTCAAGCATTTATCATGCATTTTCAAGCATTTTCTTTGCTTTAGGAACTTTCTAATTTCACTCTTTTAGTTATTTTGAAATATACAGTAAATTTTTGAATTTTATTTTAAATTTTTCTTCCTTTTTATATATTTAATTTTATGGAAATGCTGAGCCCTTTCTTTTATGCTAAAATTAACTAAGTTGTAATTTCCTTCTATCTGGCATTAAATTTATTTTTATTTCTTTTTACATGATTTCTTAATATCCTCCTTATATGCATTCCTTTTTTTAATTTCAAAATATTAAGGAAATACAAATGTTTTAGGTTACACAGATCACATCTGTAATGCTTGAGTCCCGGCTAAAGGTTTGCCCGTCACCCAAATAGTGTTCATAGCACCAGTTGGGTTGGCTTTTGTCCTCTCTTTCTCCCCCCAGTGGTTGATTTCCACTGAGTTTTACTTTGAGAAGCACTACTTGGCCAAATATCATCTTTAAGATGCATCAGGTAAGTTTCTGTTTACTACAGAGTTTCAGAACAAAGGCCTGAATCTATACTCTGGGATTATAATTCTGGCCCCACTTTTACTTGGTAAATTACCTTGGGTAAAGTATTAAACTTCTCTGGCTTAGAGATTTCATCTGTAAATAGCTTTATAGGATGGTGATTAAATAAGCCAATCCATGAAAAATGCTTAACAGAGTATAAAGCATTTAAATTATTAATACATGATAGGTATTATTATTTTTATATTTACACATATTTTTGCTTGTCTGTAAGCATTGTTGGTTACTTTCTAACCTGCACTTTACAGCCTATCATTGCATGCATGCTTCCTGCTCATACCCAGCAATAACCTCATATATTCTCCCTGGACTGCTACAATAATCTCCCAAATATTTGCCCTGTCTGTGATCAATCAGTTGTCTAGTGATGCCGGATTAAGGTGTATAAGGATCTTTTTGGAAATATATTCCATTAAATCTTGCTCTTTTTTAATGCATCATAAGAGGAAAATGTCATGTGTTATAAGTTCAAGGAGCACACTATTTTATATACCTATCTTGGAAATCCACACAAAATTTAGCAAAATATAGCTCCTGGGGAGTACTGCAGTTAAACTTCATTTAAGACATAATTTTGGAAATTTATTTTAGCACAAATATCTTTGTTCCAAGTAAGATATTGCCATTTTTTTAACTACTGTTCTAAGGAGGATGTTATAAAAACAATACAGTTGCTTAATCTAGAATTAATAATTTTATCTTGGAGTTTAAGACAGAGGTTTATAATTTATTCATGGGATTTTATCACCTTTACATTCATAGCATGCGTAGCTCACTGAATAGTAGCTGTCCAATCATATTTGCTTAAGTGAAATGATTTTGTAAAATTGGTATTGCAGAGAGTTACAAAAAGTTATTAATATAGAAATGTATTATTTGGCCAATAATGTTACTAAAAATGTATGCTTATGGAATTTTAACTGTAATTCATTAATCAAGATGAATATTTGTTCTATTTGTTTTATGTAGGTATAAGCATTTTTCTACTTCATTTTCATAGGCACTTATAACTCTCCACTTGCTTTTGGAGCCTCAGTTGGCAAGAAATGGAATTTTCCATGTGTATTTGTCAAAGATATTGGAAACAAGTACAAACTTCACCTAAGCAATTACACTACAGACTTCCAGAATGATTCAGACTATTAACATTATTTCTTCACACTCTTTACAAGAATTTATCTTTATCATTAGTCTAAGTCTAAGACAAATAAATTTATCTGCTTGCAGGAGTCAACTGGAAATAGTCAACCCTCTTTCCCTGAGCTACAAGTAATTTGTTTAATGAAAACTGTACTCAAAGCAAATCTATGACTCATTGGAGAATCATTTAGTAAAGCTCAAAAAACAAACAAAAAAAAAAGGCAGACCATCCCAGGTAAGCTGATTTTCCTATTGCAGAACATGTGCTAAAAATTAAAGATATTTTTATAAAGATTTTGTAGTTTATTATCATTATCATCAAAATAACTTCTATGAACAAACGCCTACTGCAACATCAGAGTGTTCATTTTTCAGAATTCCTGGCTGCAAACAATGCAATCCTCTCTGAGTTACTAAATCAGAAATAGGATTGATTAAAAGATATTTGGTGGTTTACATAATCTCTGGTAAAACCAAGGAGCCAGACAGAGGCAACAACGATATCCCCCATATTGCAGCAATTTCTCTACCTTAAAATGACTGTCATTATAAGTTCACTTCTATGGCATTCAATAATTGGAATCAGGAATTGTGCCATTGCCACGCTTAAGAAACAGCACAGCACTCTTATCACAGTGATTGTCAAAAATTGATCTCCTGTTAGATGTTGACCACTTCTGTATCCAAGACTTGTTTAACTGCATTTCACTGGAGTAACTGGGATTAAATGTCTATGGATATAGCTTTCTAAATTTTGTTGAGAAGGTAGGACTTAGAATGTGGAAAATTATCAAGATGGAGAAAGGGTATGCAAAATGTATTGGGTAGCTTTAAAAACAGATGGCTTTGACAGAGTAGAAAACAATATTACATAAGGATGGATTTGATTTTTTAGGGATATATGCTCTTTTAACAAAACAACGAATAATTCTTTAGAACTGTGGCCCCCAACCCCTGGGCTGCAGGTGGATACTGGTCCATGGCCTGTTAGGAACTGGGCCACATAGCAGGAGGTAAGTGTTGGCAAATGAGCAAAGTTTCATCTATATTTACAGCCACTCCCCATAGCTTGCGTCACCGCCTGGGCTCTGCTTCCTGTCAGGATTAGCAACAACATTAGATTCTCATAAGAATGGAACCCTACTGTAAAACTGAGCATGTAAGGAATCCAGGTTGCATGCTCCTATGAGAATCTTCTGACTGATGATCTGAGGTGGAGCTGAGATGGTGATGCTGGCACTGGGGAGTGGCTGCAAATACAGATTATCATTAGCAGAGAGGTTGACTGCACAATAAATGTAATGCGCTAGAATCATCCCAAAACCAGCACCCACCCCCCACCCCACCCTGGGTTTGTGGAAAAATTGTCTTCCAAGAAACCAATACCTGGTGCCAAAAAGGTTGGAGATCGCTGCTTTAGAACACTGAGATATTTACTTTGATCATATATTTAGCTATTAAGCGATAAATAGTTATCACTTGTGACATTGTAATGAATACTAGAGCTACAGAATTATATAGATATCCTCTGAACAATATAGCATATCTACTATAGGGAGTAGATATACTTGTATGGTTTTAAGTTTACAGAAAAAGGCAAATCTATAATGGCGGTCAACACATGGAAAGTCAGAGAAGAAATCTCTTAATCTTCATGGGAATGCAGAATTATCTTCAAAAATTAGTCTTTGGGGACCTGGGATCTTGAGACAATGAAAAGAAAGTGTTCTCAAGGTAGACAAAAGGACAAAATGTATGTTTTGTTTAAGAGAAATATCAGGTAATTGAAGTTAGAAAGCATCCAATTGTGCCAGAAGTTCAGCATTACTGTACTACCCACACATTTGCATGTTAGATGACCTCAGGCTAGAAAGATAATCAGCGACCTGATCATGAACTGTATTTTACATAATGCAAATCACTATGTCAAATATTTTGAGATATTAAGACAATTAAGGTCAAATCAATAACATTATGAAATTTATTGACCAAATTGTAATTGTAATAATTTTTAATTTATCAAATGTAATTTGAATGCATAGATAATTAAGTATATATGCATTATATTCAGTCATGTCACATTTAAAATCAATTTAAATATCAGTATCTTTCCCTCCTTATCCATCTTTCCAGTTGATCTCTGTGTTCAAAAGATACTTATAATTTTTTTTTGTAATTAAGAAATGAGAAGAGATGTTTAGTCCCAGATTGACCTCTGTATATGTTGATTTCTCTGACATGTAACTCCTGCTGTCTGAGCCCTACACAAATCATGTCTCTACAAGATTCACCCAGAATGACTGTTTTTCTCTCCAAAGGCTGGAGACCTATGCCAGCTTTTCTTTAATAGGCATGGGCCGTGCTGGGAAGCTCTTTCTTCCAATTTCTGTGCCCTTCTTGGGTGCAGAAAACTTGGCTTCTTTCCTAACTCCCACCTGAATGGGAGGTCTTGAGGACTTGAAGCTTTTTATTTTCAGGCACATCTACTAATGCAGTTTGCATGGCCACTGAGAGATGACATCCTCAGTGAATGTAGATCTTTTCTCCAGCTAAGCTTTGGAGTCTCCACTTTCTTCTCAAAGGAGCAAATGAGATCATAACCAAGAGGTAAAATTCCAGCTGCAACATCCCCAGATGTATCTAAATTCAGACCTTAAAAAGTTCCCCCTTCCTCAATTTTATTTCCTGCAGAGTAATGTTGCCTCCCACCAGTTTCTCTTTCCCAGTCAGTTGCACAAGACCACAGGAAAATTTTTCCAATCTTTGCCTTATTTAGCCCCAAAGACTCAGTTACACTCTCACCTCACAACCTAAAAAAGACAAACTCAGTAAAGCAGAATGATTTTTTCTGATGATTGGTAATTAATCAGTACAAAAGTATTTTTGATTCATGTTGTTTTCAGAACTCAGTATATATTAATTTCTTTTCTTTCTTTTTGTAAGAAACACATATATGTATACATATATATACATGTGTATACATATATGCATATATAGACACACATATAAATATGCATATGCACACACATATGTATAGGATTTCTTTCTGTATATGTGTGTGAGTTTGTGTGTGTGTGTGTGTGTGTGTGTGTATGTATTGATAACAGATACAAATTAAGCTGGTCAGGCAGTAAAGCCACTCTGGCTTCTGCTACTGATAGCATGGTGGGGCTATTTCCTCAAATGGATGACAATGCAGAGGAAGTGAGAATATTTAAGATATTGTATTAGTAGAAAAAAAAAAGACAGCTACAAAAAAATAGAAAATAAATAGCCCAAAAAGTAGGAGGAATACTTACGCAAAATAATACTTCATGAAGATTGAACAATGTCAAAAGGAGCTAAGAGTTCAAGAAAGATAATGGGTAAAAACTAATTATTTTTTAAATTTATTAATAACTTTAGCAAAACAGATCGAATGGAATTGTAAAGATCAGAGCCATGTTGCAATGAATTTTAAAATGAGCCAGTCGTGAAAAAATAAACTTCCACAGAGAATGGCTGTGAATGGGCAGGAGAGAAATGATTAGCTTTAGAGGTAAGAAGGGATAAAGGTAGATTTGCTGTTTTTCTTAGTGTTTTATATGTGTTCAGGTGATGTTGGTAAAGAGAGAGAAAGAGAAAAAAAGAGAGACAGAGAAAGAGAAAAATCCCCAATATTCAGGGCCAAGCACGGTGGCTCATGCCTGTAATCCTAGCACTCTGGGAGGCTAAAGAGGGAGGATCTCTTGACTAGCCTGAGCAAGGGCAAGATCTCATCTCTACTAAAAATAAAAAAAATTAACCAGGCATGGTGGTGTATGCCTGCAGTCCCAGCTACTTGGAAGGCTGAAGCAGGAGGATCACTTGAGCCCAGAGTTTGAGGTTGCTGTGAGCTAGGCTGATGCCACTGCACTCTAGCCTGGGCAACAGAGCGAGACTGTGTGTAAAAAAAAAAAATCCCAATATTCTAAATTATTTTGTAATTTAAAACAGAGGGTTAATTGCAAGGAGAATGACAAATCAATCATTTTGCACATATTTTTCTAAGTGTAGAATCCTGAATGTGATGTACTGTTTTGTTTTTGTGCCCAGGATCACAGGTCATAATCCTCATGTCTTTAAGATTATATATTGCAATTTATATCTTTCTATCTGTTCTATAAAATTTATAATAGCATCAAAAAATGAATCATATTGATTTTCCATCCCTAAAAACAGGACTGATGTCTGATTCAGAGTAGGTACACAATCAATGTTATTGAACTTAAAAGTTTATGATGTGTTCCTTCATCGACTCATAAGCTGTAGTCCCTTTCCTCTATACCATTCAGAATATACTATTTGAGATTAATTTTTAACACAAATTTTAATTAAGGAATAAAATAATGTAAACCTTTAATTATTATGTTAAGGGGGACTGAAAAAACAAATACATTAATACTCAGTAACTGTTCTTTGTTTTTTTCTTTTCATTATTCAAGTCCTATCACAATGCCTCAATCTATTAGAATTCCTTTGTGATTTATCTAGTTTAAGACATCTCTCCATTAGATCATATTTAACTTTTTATACTATTAATATTTATATGGCACTTACATTTCTTTGTCAATACCTGTGTATTATAAATTCCATTAATTTCTTGGCAAAGGTAAATTTCATATATATAATGCATAAATAAAAATATATATTTATATCTGTGCAAACACATGTATGTTCCTGTGGTATAGTATGTCATAATATATACATAACACAAAGTGCTTAATAATTCACATTTTGGAGGAGATCTACACTGATTCTAAATCTTTGCTATTACAAATACAGCTGTTATGAAGACAGCATATTTTTTTTAATTTCTCTGGGATAAATGCCCAAGGGTGCCTATTGTAATTACATGTTTAGTCTGGTGAGAAATTGCCAAATTGTTTCTCAGAGTGTCTGTACCATTTTGCATTCCTACCAGCAAAAAGTATGAGAGATCTAGCTTCTCTTTGCTTGCCCTGAATTTGGTGCTGTCACTATATTTAAAATACATTGGTTTTTATTTTTTTTCTTTTTTCAGAATATTATGGGAGTATAAACATTTTGGTCACATAAATTGCCTTAGCATCAACCAAGTCAAAGCTACAAGGGTGCCCATCCCTCATACAGCGTGCACCACACCCATTAGATGTTAATTTAGCCAACCCCTCCTCCCCTCTCCTACCTGCCTGATCCGTGATGAATGTTATTTCCATATGTGCACATAGGCGTTGATGGATTAGTAACAATTTAATGGTGAATACAGGTGGTGTTTGTTTTTCCTTTCTTGTGATACTTCACTTCAAAGAATTGGCTCCAGCTCCACCTAGGATAATATTAGGTCATTAAATACGAGATGTCCATTTTTCATCAAAAGTTTAGTTTATTATATTCCAAACAAGAAGCAGTACAATTAATCAAAGTATGCACCTAAACTATCAACACAGTTTTGCCATCTTAACTGTAGCTTGTCTATGCCATCAATGAAGAAGCAAAATTGCAAAAGGTGTTTTCCACAGCTTGTTGAGAATTGACTATTTTTCCTTTTAAGAAGTGGTCCAAAGCCTGGAAGAAGTGGTAGTCAGTTGGTGCAAGATCTGGTGAATACAGTGGATGACAGAGAGTTTTCAAGTCCAGCTGCTGCAGTTTGAGCAGAGTTGTTTTTTATGACAAGTGGTCTTGCAAGAGGATTGGCCTGTCTCTATTGACTGATCTTGGCTGTTTAATCACAAGCATCCTCATCATTTTGCCCAAGTGGTTGCAGTAGACATCTGCTGTAATTGATTGATGATATTTCATGAAGCTGTAGTGAATAATACCAGTGTTGGACCACCAAACAGACACCATTAGCTTTTCTGATGAATATTTGGTTTTGGACTATATCTCTGCACTTCATCTTTATCCAACCATTGTGCTGAACACTTGTGATTGTCAAAAATAATCTATTTTTCATTGTATGCATAATATGATGTAGAAATGGTTTATCTTTATGTCATGACAGCAAAGAAAGGCAAGTTTCAAGAAAATTTCTGATGCATGCTTAATTCATGCGGTACTCATCTATCTAGCTTCTTTACCTTGTCAATTACCATAAAATATGTAATTTTTTATTTGTCAATTAAAAACTAATTAAAGTGACATAATAAATGCTATGAAGCCATATGTTTCATATTTTATGGTATACATAATATTTTATTAAGTTGGTGCAAAAGTAATTGCAGTTTTAGCATTGTTGAAATATGACATTTGCTATTGGAATACATTCTTACTTAAATAAATGTGGCTATGTTCGATGTCATTTTAATGCACATGTCTCACTTTATTTTTTTTTACTAATGACTTATTACTTGCTGTTTATTTTATATTTATTTTAGACAATGAAATGATGTTAGACAAAAAGCAAACTGATTTTCTTATTTGAGTTCAAATGGGTCAAAAAGCAGCAGAGACAACTCTCAACATCTACAATGCATTTGGTACAGAAACTGCTAAGGAATGTACCATGCAGTGGTGATTCAAGAAGTTTTGCAAAGGATATGAGAGCCTTCAAGATGAGGAGTGCAGTTGCCTGCCCTGTGAAGTTGACAACAGCCAACTGAGAGCAGTCACTGAAGCTGATCCTGTGTGGGGGATGGGCACCTTTGTAGCTTTGACTTGGTTGGTGCCAAGGCAATTTATGTGATCAAAACATTTGTACTCCCGTAATATTCTGAAAAAAGAAAATTTTGATGAGATAAATTTATGAAGATTTTCATCCATGGATTGTGTTTTGGTGTCAAGTCCAGGAATACTTCGCCTGTGGAAGATTTTGTCCTATGTTATTTTCTAAAAATTGTATCATTTTATGTTTTACATTTAAATTTATGATCTATTCTTGAATATCTTTTATATAAGATATTACATTTACATTGATGTTAAGGGATATTCAGTTTCTTTTTTTCTTTTATTTTTATATGAATTGTATGAATATAAAATTTGCCCAGAATGATTTGTTGGGAAGCCTATCCTTCTTATATTGAATTTCTTTTATACATTTATCAAAAATCAATCTTGTTATGCATTATTTGATTCTGTTTGCCAATATATTGTTGAGTTTTTATCTTAAGTATATAATTTTATAAGATATATGAGTACAGTTTTCATTTTTTATACTTTTATCTTTTTTTGATATCAGAGTAAAACTTATAAAATGAATTAGAAAGTATGTCACCCTCTTCTATCTGGAGGAAAAAAATGTGTGAAATTGAAATTAATTCTTTAAATGACTGATAGAATTCTCCAGTAAAACAATCTGGGCCTAGAGATTTCCTTTCCAGTCACTTCATAATTTTTACCATAATGTTTATAGCCTGACATTATTTTTTATTAACAATAACTTTTTAAAATTAAGAACAGTTTAGATTTACAGAAAAATTCCAAAAAGAAAAAAAAAAAGCATGAAAGCCCCACACACAGTTTCCAGTTTCTGCCATTATTAATGTTATTATAGTACATTTATCAAAATTAACAAACCGATATTGACACATTACTAAATTTCATACTCTAATAACATTTTCTTAGTTTTCAACTAATGTCCATTTCCTATTCTAGGATGCCAGACAGGATATTGGATTACATTTGGTCATGATGTCTCTCCTAGTCTCCTCTTGGCTCTCCTCCTTCACACTATATACCCTGGTTTGAGTAACTTCTTGGTTTGGTTTTCCCCCTTCTATGTGGACCATCTTCATGGTGACCAAAGGCCTTAGAGGTACTTTCTGTTGTCATGGCATAAATTTTCCATTTATAGACAGCATTAAGACTAGGGGCTGAAGTTCAGACTAACAGAAATCTGAGTTTGATTCAGCTTCAAGGCTCAACCCAATGCTGTATTCCATTTTGGATATTACAGGAAACAATAACAAAAGGATTACATGTTCATCATGTTTCTTATTGTTTTGCATTCCTTAGATATCTAATAAGCCAACTCTCTGAATCCCATTGTTTAGGCACGCACATGCGCAGGCTTCATCTTATAGACTTTATTGGTTATTGACTCAATCTTCAGTCCCAGTTGATGGCAGTGGGGAAAACTGAAAGTTCCAAGCTCTAACAATGTTTGATCTTTCTACTGACCAGGCTTCACTATGAAACTCTCCAGAAGTTCACCAAGAGTAACCGAACTAAACTAAGACACTCTTAATCTCCAAATCCCACAGATGTAGGAGCTCCATGTAAAATATTCCAATCACTTCTATCACTCAAGAAATTACCAGGGTTTTAGGAGCTCTGTGTCAGGAACTGGGAATGGAGACCAAATACAGGTTTTGTTTTTATTACGCAACAATGCAAGATCAAAATTGTTTTCTGTTGTATGCTGGAATTCCAGGTGTCCTGTCTGTGTGCTCTTTGTCCAGTCCTGAGATCTCAAATCAGCTTGCCTTTTTCTTATCACATTTCAAAGTTCTTTTTTGGTTATCTCTTGTACCATTTCCATAGTCTATGTTGTATTTAGCGGAGAGAAGGAGGAAAAAACTGTTTTATGTCACCTAGTTTGGATAAGAAATTGTCTGAGTCGGGTTTTGTTTCCTCTTTAAATAGGAAAAAAATACAGTTTTTACAAAAATCTACTAATGTTCCTGAAATGTATAATATACCATCTGTAGAACATATCATAATGTACTACTTTTGGGAAAACTCATTCAATTTCTTAAGAAAAAATGTAAAAAATATTCAATGTCTACTAAATTATGAATCATATTTGATATTTCAAATGCACAACTCTGGAGCTTGAAGCTGTTTTAAAATATTGGTATTACTTACAACTTAAGAATTTATTTATCCAGTGACTAAAGTTGTAACATATAATCCAAGAGAAAAACTATTATGAAAAGACAGACTATATATATACATATATATATGTTCCTGTGTTTGTGTATGTATGCATATATATGTGTTATGTAAAAGCAATTAGCTAATTGAACAGACAATTGTATCAGACAGAATTTAAGGGAAAAAATCATTATTTAAGACATTCTATAAAAAAGACATCTGTACTCAAATGTTTATAGCAGCACAATTCATAATTGCAAAGATGTGGAAACAACCCAAGTGTCCATCAATACAGGAGTGGATTAATAAAAATGTGGTATATGTATACTGTGGAGTACCACTCAGCCACAAAAAACAATGGTGACCTTGAACCTCTTCTATTATCCTGGATGGAACTGGAGCTCATTCTACTAAGTGAAGTATTACCAGAATAAAAAAAAAATCACATGTACTCACCATCAAATTGGTATTAATTGATGAACACGTGCACATGTGGTAGTAACATTCATCAGGTGTCAAGCAGGTGGGAGCAGAGAGGAGGGGTGGGTAAATTCACATGTAATGGGTGTCGGTTGCACTGTCTAAGGGATGGACATGCTTGTAGCTCTGACTCGGGCCAGGCAAAGGCAATATATGTAACCTAAACATTTGTATCCCCATAATTATCTGAAATTAAAAAAATCATTATTTATCTCTAAGAAGGTTGGTTGTTTAAATATTAATTTTTCACATTAATACATATTAGGATGCTCTATATTTATGAAGGGTCATTAAAACTCCCAGTTAATATTGGGACCATTGTAAGCATTACTTTTGCTTAAATAAGGTAGATTCAAGAGAACTCACAGAAAGTTGAGTGACACTGCTAAATAAAGCTCAAATATATACAAGAACAATTGAAATCATACTTTTAATATAAAGGAGTGT
This sequence comes from Avahi laniger, assembly GCA_963575035.1. Classification (NCBI taxonomy): domain Eukaryota; kingdom Metazoa; phylum Chordata; class Mammalia; order Primates; family Indriidae; genus Avahi; species Avahi laniger. The sequence continues at coordinate 30,101 of CAUYSK010022467.1, forward strand.
TTTCAGGTACTACCTGAAAATGAGATTATATCCTTACTCAAAAGTGAATGAAGCCACATTAATGTATGGAATAGAAAAAACAGTCATTTATATACACAATTATTTCTTTGCATGTGAAATACAAGCTTAATGACAATTACCATAAGATGGTGCTGGTACTTATAAAATAAAATTTTATTCAAGGCTGTGAATAATTTTTGACTAATAATAAGAGGATGGAGCAGAATTTGACATAGAAATGTTCACTTAATACTGAGAAAACCTTTCATTTATTTGTCAACTTAAACTCAGAAAACTTAAAAAAGAAAAGAAAAAGTAATTACGTTGACACAGAACTCTTACCAGAATTGTCTTCTTTACAAATTTTGAGCCTTATGCTCAATATTCACTTACTAACTCAGGTTTGAATGTCCCTAATTAAAAATACTTTCAAATGTTTATGATTAGATTGATCAGTATGTGTACATAACCAAATATATTTTTATTTACATGGGATAACATTTGATGGAGCTGTTTATTTAAACTTGGAGATTTAATGTTTAACATGAAGTGAGTCTTTAAACTTTATATCTAGAGACAACTATTTTTGGATAATTTATCCCATGTCCGAACCATGTGTATATTTTTACATGTGTAAAAACTTACCACAACTATATGAATTTGATCATGTGAAGTTAAAAGGAAAAGGTTCAAAAGGATTAGTATCTTTGAATCACCTGGGGAGTTATTTGAAATATATATTCTTTAGCAAAATTGGATTTACCATGAAGTCAATGAAGTTTAAGACTTATGGCCTCTAATTTGCAAGAGCACCTTCCAAGGCACTAAATTTGTATTGGTAAGTTTATATTCTTTTTCTTCAAATAAGCCTCCTGGATTGGATGCATTTTAGTCTCCACAAAATCTCAATGCACCCCTGATTCTCATTCCTTAAAAGACTTTCTTGTTGAATCTTGACAACTGGGTTCTTAGAATAAATAAGAATTTTCTAATAATTCTCATGAAAAATGGAAATCCAGTATTTCAAATTTTAAAATTTTGACTGTAACAAAGGTAAATAGAAATTGAAGAATCCTTAGTGCTATTATTGCCCAAAGCACAACCCCACAGTTTTTCTAAGAGATTGCACTCTAATTAAAAAGAAATTTTTACTCATCATGCATGAAATAAAGTTCCAGACAACAAATGCACAGATATTTAGGCAATTATGATACAAACAAACACTGGCATGTGAGGACACAGCAAGGGGTACCATCTTGAAAGTACAGAGCAGGCCTTCACCACACACCAAATCTACTGGTGTCTTAACCTTGGACATCCCAGGTTCCAGACCTGTAAGAAATACATTTCTATTTTTCATAAATTATCTAGTAAGGTATTTTGTTATAGCAGCACAAATGGACTGAGACACCTGGGAAATGGCAAAAAACGAGGTGATGAAGAACTGTGGTGTAAACCGACTATTTGTGTAGTGATACTTATTTCTCTCCTAGTCTTGCTATTTGTTATACTTTGACTTTAACCAACATGTAAATTTGGGTATGAAAAATTTAAAATAAATCTTTATCAAACTACCATATGATCAATCAATCCCACTACTGAGTATATATCCAAAGAAAATAAAATAAGCATGTTGAACAAATATCTGGATTCTTAAGTTCATTGCACCATTATTCACAATAGCCAATCTATGGAAGAAATTTAGTGTCCATCAGTAGATGAACAGATACAGAAAATATATTTCATATACACAGTAGAATACTCTTCAGCCATAAAATTAAGGAAATTCTGTCATTTGTGACAACATGGATGAACATGGAGACATTAGGTTAAGTGAAATAGCCAGGCTCAGAAAGACAAATACCACATGATCCCACTTATGAGTGGAAGCTAAGAATTTGAACTCACTAAAACGGAACAAATTTGTGGTTACCCTAATCTGTGGGTAAGATTGGGGAGTCGGTGGTCAAAGAATACAAAATTTTCATTAGATAAGAGGAATAATTTCAAGAGATTTACTGTATATTATGATGACTATAGTTAATAACAATATATTATATATCTGAAAATTGCTGAGAGAGTAAACTTTAAGCATTTTCACCACAAAAAAGTGATAAGTATGTAAGGTAATGAAAATGTTAATTAGCTCGATTTAGCTATTTCACAATATATACATTCATCACAACATCATGTTGTATGTCACAAATATATACAATTATTTGGCAATTAAAAACAAAAATAAATAAAATAAGTATTAAACAGTCTGGAGTGAAGCTACTTTTGTTAAAACACCTTTTGACTATATTAAAGATAAAGCCATTTTTAGAATAAAAGACTCAAGTACTGCAGAAGGAGAATATGCTCTCCAGATGAGCTAATAATAATGAAAGAATTTTAGCGAACTTAGTTGTCTTGGTGGGAGGCTGAATGACAGTTTGATGGCACTGGGGACCAGCAGCCTTGACAGAGCCTCTAGGATCTGTCAATCAGGGATGAGTGGACAGTGTTAAGATCTAAGGACCACGAGAATAAAGGAAATAAAGTAGAGAGAGTTTTGTCTCAGAAGGACAAAGTGTTCTGAAACATGCAGAAAACTTACAGAAGTAGCAACAGATGAGTAAAACAATGTCTCATAATAACAGCAGTAGGAACTCAGTAAGTTTTTAACTGAATAGGTTATTAAATGCTCACAGTTTGTAGGAAGTCATTTATCTCCACAGGAGAAAGTGTATGTTTAAAATTCAGCAGATATAATTCTTAAGAAGGAAGGAATTTCTATTTTTATGTAAAAGTTATGGAGTTTTGCATTCACTTTCAAAAGAAATATTATTTTCTCTTTTGCCTTTTCACATCACTGAGAACAGTGGCTTCAAATGTGATTAAATTACAAAAAAAAAAAAAAAAGAAAGAAAAACTCCCCACTGCTCAAAGCAAAAATATCTAAACTTTGAAACATGGTTAATGTTCATATGAATATGTTTCAAATGGTCTACTACAGCTTTAAACTTTATTTTAAGCCATGTTTTCTCTGTTTAAAGTCTCATTAAAAATTCTAGATATCTTAGCAATTTAATTTGAATGTTTATTAATTTATATCAAACAAAATTGGCCACAGACATAATAGAGTTTAGAAATTTTCACAGGCTAGATGCATTGTCTGTCACTCAAATTCTTCCATAAGAAAGTATCACAGAACTGTGTGCTCAGAACAAAAAAAAAAAAATGTGTGGAGAAAAATTAGTTTACTTTTATTTATTTAATAAGTTCTGTATACTGATGGAAAATTAAGATTTATTATTTAAATCAGTTATATTTCCATTTGGATTTGTGAATAGTAGTTTAAAAATGAAAACCTGAACTTAATAAAAATGTATCTGAAATATTTTAAAGACATAAAAAGCCTACAAAATAAATTTGAAATATCAATATTAACACAACAGAACTCATAAAACTTTAATAAATGCAATTCTTAATTGGAGGGTCAGAAAGTAAAGAAAACATTAGTATTTTAGATCCTGCAGCTATTTATAAATTAACTTACTCATTAATTAAAGAGTAAAAATAATACTGACACATCACTATTTTTCTATTGATGATTTTAATTAATATAATTATTTTTGCAATCCTGACATTCTCCCTTGTCTTAGAGTTGACAAATATTATTTAGTCAAGCTTCTTAACATTTTTGAAAGCCTTATGATGATTCATTTAGTAGTGAATGTAAAATATAAATAATTTAGTTTCCTTATGCCTTCAGAAAAAAAATAGTATTTAAAATCAAACTAAAAATCTCTGCAGCAACGGAAAGAACAGAGTCAAAAGACAGACTGTAGAATGAGAAAACATTTGTAAACTCTGTATCTGACGAGAGGTTAATATCCAGATTACATAAAAGACTCAACCCAATATCAAAATAACAACAACAAAAGCCCTCAAATAATCCAATTTAAAAAAATGGCAAAAGAATTTATTAGACATTTCTCAAAAGAAGACACTCAAGTGGCCAACAGGTATATGAAAAAATACTCAACATCACTAATCACCAGGGAAATACAAATCAAAACCATAGTCAGATATCACCTCATATCTTTTAGAGTGGCTATTATCAAAAAGACAAAAATATCAAATGGTGGCATGGATTCAGAGAAAGTGGAACTCTTATACACCCTCAGTGGGAATGTAAATTAGTATAGCCATTATAGAAAACGGTATGGAGATTCCTCAAATATATTTTTTAAAAAAACTACCTTACAATCCAGAAATTCCACTACTAGGTATACATCCAAAGGAAATGATATCAGTATGTTAGAGAGATATCTACACTCCCATGTGTATTGTAGCACTATTCACAGTAGTCAAGATTTGGAGTCAACTTAAGTATCCATCAACAGACGAATGTGTTAATAAAGACCTCATATTAGTAGAGAGTAGACTAATGATTATCAGAGGGAATATTGAGAGGTTGATCAATGGTTACAAAGTTACAGTTAAGAGGAATGAGCTCTCCTGTTCTACTGCACATTAGAGTAACTTTGGTTAATATACTGTATTGTATATTTCAAAACAGCTGGAAATGAGAATTTGAATGTTCTTATCACAAAAAAAATAATAAATTGTATGAGGTGCTAAATATGTTAAACATCTTGATTTGGTTTTATACAATATATACACGGATCAACATATCACACTTTACCTCCGCCCCCTCTACCATGCCAAAGAATCCGGAACTGGGGCAGGTCAGAATCCACAATCAAGCATGTGGAAGTGGGGTTCAGGTTGCTGCTCCTCCCTGGATTCTGGCCAAAACAGCCAGCCCATTCAGAAGGTGACTGCAGTTAGGCAGCACAGCAGGACCAGACTGGGAGCCTCCCCAGCCAGGACAGAAAATGCAGCTTCTTTTTCTGAGGAGGGAGGTGTGTTCCATGCACACAACCACATTGCATGCACACAACCACATCGCAAACACACTCCACATTCTTCTTTCAGTTCTGCCCAAGTTCCCTCCCTATTCAAGATCAGTTTACAAATCTTCCCTCTATACCCCTGAATGATGTGATCCAGTCCTGGGAGGGGTGGAACAGGACCACAGACCTGTTCCTAGACTCCCTGAGTCTAAGCACCAATGCTGATTGGGAGAAGCAGGCTGTTCTCTGGCTGCCTGGGAGGAACTCAAGCTAGCTTCTTGGAGTTTCACTCTAGTTTGATGTGTGTAGGGGTGGGTGGGAAGGAAAGTACTCTCTATGGAAGACCCAAGTGGGCAACTCCAGGAAAAGGATGGCAGGCCTGGAGTTCCTGGTCTAAAACCCTCTTGGTTTCATCCCAGCCCACAGCTATAGCAGGAAAATTCAACCGTGAGGTACCGGAGATTGTTTGGGTTCCCATCTCCCTCTGGCTCCTAGACAAACCATCCAAGCCAGTCATAAGGTGACTGTACTCCGACAGCACATCGGGACCATATCATAAGCCTCCCCATTCAGGACAAAAGCACTGATGCCATTTCAGTGGGGGAGTGAGGAGTGCTGTCCTGTGTGTGTGCCTAGCACAAACACATACCACAACTCCATGCTCTCCTCTCAGTTCTGTCCTTATGGGCTCCTTCTCCACTCAAGATCAGTTCACAAATCTCTCGTCCATGTGCTCCAACTATTCAATTGATTCCTGGGAGTATGGGAGCAAACCCACAGACCTGTTCCTGGACTCCCTGAGTCCAAGCATCAGTATTGACTAGGAGCAGCAGGCTGGTCCCAGGTACCTGGGGAAACTCAAGCCAGCCACTGGGAGTTTCATTGCAGTTCAGTGTGGGGATGTTGGGAGCAGAAAAAGGTACACCACTCTCTATGGAAGAAGCCAGGTAGGCAGCTCTTGGGAAAAGCTGGGAGATGTGGAGCTCCTGATCCAAAAACACTTTGGTTCTGCTCTGGCCCACAGACATAGTGGAAAAACTCAACGCTGGGAATAGGAGATCGCCTAGGTTCCTGTTTCCCTCCCTGTCCTGGCTGAAAGGCAGTAGCAGCTTCAGGATGAGGATTAGAGGACTGGGGGAAGGACTCCCAATTAGTTCTAGGCACCTGGGTCCAGGCTTTGGAAGCCTGTAAAATCTCCACATGATCCCATAGCACTCTGGGAGCCCATGGGTGTCAAGGAGCTCCTCATTAGTCAAAACTGTGAAGGTTTCAGGCAGGATGTTGGAGCTTTCAAGTATCCTGCTAATCCTTTCCCTTGGTCCCTGTTGGGGGGCTGCTCAAGGCACCCAGAAAACTCAGGCAAAACTCAGTCTGTTCTCTAGCTTCACCCTCAGTGTGTCCCATCATCTCTCTGTTTTCTTTACTCTTTCTCCCTCTGAAACTTTATTTGAAATATGGGTTTTTGATGGATATTCTGGTTATTCTCTGGAGAAGAAGCATATGTCTGCTTCCTCTAGTCAGTGATCCCACATGTCCTAACTACCTGCTATTTTTAATATATTCTGAAGTCAGTATTTTTCAGATTATTGTGTTTTTGTCTAATTTGTAGTTGTCCTGCCCATTTCTAATTCAATATACTTTCCTTCTCTTATGTTTATCAAGTCTGTGAAAAGCATAAAAACTACAATTCTCTTTGCATATGTATTTTATTAGTTTATACAATATTTAATGAAATAATTAAAGCTATAAAGTAAACTGAAATTAGCAAGTTTAATAACTAAGAAACTGACTAGTTTCTGATTGCTGCTGTTCAATACCAAAAATTTATTAGCTTAAATAACACAAATGTGTTATCACATGGTTCTGGAGGTCAGAAATCAAAGTAGGTTTTACTGGACTAAAATCAAGGTTTCAGTAGAGTTTCCCTCCTTCTGGATACCCTAAGGGAGAACCATTTCCTTTCACTTTCTATCTTCTAGAGGCCACCTGCATTCCTTGCTAGTGGCCCCTTCTTTCATGGCCTAAGCCAGTGTTATAGCATCTTCTCTCCTTTTTGACGTTCACTTTCTTTCTCTTTAACCTTTGATCTCCATTTTATAAGACCCCTGTAATTAGTTTGGGTTCACCTGGATAATCTAGGATAGTCACCTCATTTTAATAATTTTAATACACCTACTAAGTCCTTTTTTGCCATGTCATGTAACATACTCAAAAAATTAGGGATTAGAATGTGAACATCTTTTTTTTTTTTTTTTTTTTTTTTTATACAGATTCTAAACTTTGTTGCCTGGGGCGGGTGCCATGGCGTCAGCCTAGCTCACAGCAACCTCACACTCCTGGGCTCAAGCAGTCCTACTGTCTCAGCCTCCCGAGTAGCTGGGACTACAGGCATGAGTCACCATGTCCGGCTAATTTTTTCTATATATATTTTTAGGTGTCCAATTAATTTCTTTCTATTTTTGGTAGTGACGGAGTCTCGCTCTTGCTCAGGCTGATCTCGAATTTCTGAGCTCAGCGATCCACCCGCCTTGGCCTCCCAGAGTGCTAGGATTACAGGCGTGAGCCACCGCGCCCAGCCTAAGAACATGAACATCTTTAGAGGTATTATTCTGTATCGCTCTGACTATATCTCTTAGGAAGAAAAGTACAGGCAGGTACTGCTCGCTCAGTAGACAGTAACCTGTCTCCAGTGGTGCCAGGTTTTGAACATCAGTAGGAAAGTTTTAAGGAGGAAAAGGCAAGAGTATATTAATCAGAAAAATAAGTTAAATAGAGGCTTATTAGAATACTCTGCCCTCAATATATATTACATGTTATCTTATATTGTGTTTATTTAATTAACGATAAATCCCAATAGATTTTCTTTGTTAATAAATAGAAGTTCTATCCTATTTTTCATATTAAGAATGGAATTATGAATGGATAATGCTCCTGTAAGTGGTCAGGGGCTTGGGTTAACTGCAGGGTAGGAGCAAGTTTGATGAGTCATGAGGTATTATCGAGTAAGTAAAGGCTGACTAGTAATAAAACACTTAAGCTTGAATGCAGGCTATGGCAAACTCAACACTAGCGCATAGGTATAAGGTGATGAATGTAATTAAGGCCATTACAGGGCTAATGGATATTAAGGCTAATATAGTCTTAATTTTTATTTAATCATTCGTGTAAAGACTAGATTTCTTTTTGTTTCTTTCTTTTGCAATAAAGTGTACAATAAAAATCCGTATATATATATCCATATTCAGATATGGATATATTTTACTAGAACACAGCCTACAAAATTCCAAAACAAGAAGAAAGAAACAGAAGATCTATAAAACAATTAACAAAATGTCAGTAATAAGTCCTTACATACCAATAATTACTTTGAATATAAATGAATTAAATTATCCAATCAAAAGACATAGAGTGGCTGAATAGATTTTAAAAATGACCTAACTAAATTCCACTTACAAGAGACTCACTTGACCTGTAAGGACTCACAGACTGAAAGAATATCAAAAAGATATTCTATGCAAATAGAAACCAAAAGAGAGCAGGAGTAGCTATACCTATGTCAGATTAAATATACTTTAAGTCAAAAACTGTAAAAAGAGGCAAAAAGGTCATTATATAAAGGGGTCAATTCAGCAAGAATATATAACAATTATAAATATATGTACATTCAGCATTGGAACACCTAAATATATAAAGCAAATATTAATATATATGAAAAAGAGATAGACTATAATGCAATAATACTAGAGGATTTCAACACCCCACTTTCAGCAACAGAGAGATCGTACAAAAAAAAAATTCAAGAAGGAAATATCAGACTTAAACTACACTCTAGAGCAAAGACACCTGACAGAAATATACAGAACATGCCACCCAACAGCTACAGAATACACGTTATTCTTAACCGCACATGAAACATTGTACAGAATAGATTATGTATTAGGCCACCAAACAAGTCTTAAAAAATCTAATAATAATAAAATCGTATCAAGTATTCTTTCTTATTACAATGGCATAAAACTACAAATCAATAATAGGAGGACCTTGGAAAATTCATTAATACATGGAAATTGTACAACATGCACCTCAATAACCCATGGGTCAATAAAGAAATTAAAAAGAAAATGTAAAAAAATGTTTGAGACAAAAATGGAAACAAAACATACCAAAATATGGCAAAAGCAATTCTAAGAGGGAAATTTACAGTAATAAATGCCTGCATCAGAAAAAAGGAAATATCTCAAATAAACAGTAATAATAATAATATTACACATCAAAAAATAGAGAAATAAAAATAAATCAAGCACAAAGTTAATAGCAAGAAGATAATAAAGAGAAGAAATAAATGAAACAGAGACTTAAAAATGCAGAAAAGATTAACAAAACTACAGTTGATTTCTGGAAAATATAAACTCCACAAACCTTAGGCTACATTAAGGAAAAAGAGAAAAAACTCAATGAAATGCAAAGGATCATAAGAAAGAATTATAATCTATTAGATGCCAATGAATTGAATAAACTAGAAGAAATGGATAAATTTTTTAATACATAAAATCTACCAAAACTAAATTATGAAGAAATAGAAAATCTTAACAGGTCTATAGGAGTAAGGGGATTGAATTAGTAATAAAAGATTTCCCATCTAAGAAAAACCTGGTCACTTCACTCCTGAATTTTATCAAACCTTTAAAGAACTGATAGAATTCTCCTCAAACTTTCAAAAAAATTGAAGATAAGAGAATACTTAAACTCATTTTAGGAGTCTAACATCACTCTGATGCAAATGCCAGACAAGGACAATATAAGACAAAAACCCAAAAATACTATAGGCCAACATACCTGATGAATACGAATGTGAAAATCTTCAACAAAATACTAGCTAACAAAATTTGACAGAACATTAAAAAGATTATTCAGTATGATCAAGTGGTATTCATTCAAGGGATACAAGGATATTTCAGCATACACAATTCAATAAATATGATATATCACATTACCAGAATGAAGAACAAAAATCATATGATCATTTCAATAGATGAAGAAAAAGAAGTTGAAATAATGTGAGATCTTTTCATGATAAAAACCTTCAACAAAGTAGATATAGAAGGAATGTACCCCAGCACAATAGAGGCTATATGTGACAAAACCACAAAAAAGATCATACTCAATGGGGAAACGAGGAATACATTTCCTCTAAGATCTGAAACAAGACAGGGATGCTCATTCTCATCACTTCTATTCCATATAGTACTGCAAGTCCTAGTCAGAGTAATTAGGCAAGAGAAAGAAATAAAAGGAATCCTGTTGAAAAGAAAAAATGTAAATTATCCTTATTTGGAAATAACATTGTCATATGTATGGAAAATCTAAAAGACTACACCAAATTTTTGTTATAAATAATAAATAAATTCAATAAATTTGCAGGCGACAATATCAACATACAAAATCAGTAGTGTTTCTATACACTAATAGCAAACTATCTGAAAAATAAATCAAGGGCAAAAATCTATTTACAATAGCTACAAAAAGTATAAATACTTAGGAAAAAATGTAACCAAGAAGATACAAGATTTTTATGCTAAAAAATGATAAAAAATGGAAAAAGACACTAATGGAAAGATAGCTCATGTTTGTGCATTGGGAGAATTAATATTATTAAAATGTTCATACAACCCAAAGTTATCTACAAATTCAATGCAATCTGTGTTAAAACAACAAAGACAATCTTCACAGAAACAGAAAAAAAAAATCCTAAAACTTTTGTGAAACCACAAAAGATCCCAAATAGCCAAAGCAATCTTGACTAAAAAGAACAAAGCTGGAGGTATCACATTACCTGATTTCAAAATATACTTCATAGGTATGGAAACCAAAGCAGCATGGTACTGACATAAAAACAGATGCAAAGACCAGTGTAAAGGAATATATAGCTCCAAATCAAATCCACATATTTGCAATCAACTGATTTTGGACCAATGCGGAATGGGCATTCTCTTTAATAAATGGTGCTTTGAAAATGGGATATCCACATGAAGGATAAAATCTGACCCAGATCTCACACCATTTACAAAAATAAAATCAAAATTGGTGAAAGACAAATGTATGACCTAAAACTATGAAACTACTTGAATAAAACAAAGAAGAAAGGCTCCATAACACTGGGCTGTTACTTTTTAGATATGAACCCAAAAGCACAGGAAAGAAAAACAAAAATAGGCAATGGAATTACATCAAACTCAAAAGGTCCTGCACAGCAGAGGAAACAATCAACAAAGTGAATAGACAATGTAAAGAATGGGAGAAAATATTTGCACACTCTGCAGCTGATAAGATATTAATGTACAATACACGAGGAACTCAAAAACTTACTTGCAAAAAAAATCCAATTTAAAAATGGCAAAGTACCTGAATAGATAATTCTCAAAAGAAGACATGTTAATTATTAACAGTATGTACAAATATTGTTTAATGTCACTAATTATCATGGAAATATAAATTAGAACCACAATGGGATATCACCTCACACCTATTAGAAGGTCTATTACCAAAAAGACAAAAGATACGCATTGGCAAAGATGTGGAGAAAATGGAACCCTTGCACACTGTTGGGAGGAATGTAAATTAGTACAGTCATGACAGATAACAATACAGAGGTTCCTTAAAAAAAATAAAAATAGAACTATCATGTGATCCAATATTTCCACTACTTGGTGTATGTATATCCAAAGGAAATGAAAATAGTGTGTAAAGAAATATCTTCACTCTCATGCTCTTCACAGTATTATTCACAACAGCCAAGATATGGAAGGGGCCTAAACATCCATTAATGGATAAACGGATAAAGAAAATATGGTATATATACACAATGAGATATTATTACAGTCATAAAAAAGAATGAAGTCCTGCCATTTGCAACAACATGGATAAACCTGACTGACATTATGTTAAGTGAAATAAGCCAAGCGCAGAAAGACAAAGATCCTATGATCTCACTCATACGTGGAACCTAAAAATGTTTATCTCATAGAAGTAGAGAGTAGAAGGGTCGTTACCAGGGGCTGGGATAGTTGTATGGTGTGGGTTGTGGGGACATGTTGGCCAAAGGATACAAAATTTTAGTTAGATAGGAGGAAAAAGTTCAAGAGATCTATTGTACAGCATGGTGATTATAATTAATCATATAACTGTATTCTTGAAAAAGGCTAAGAGGATGGATGTAAAGCATTCTATCTACAAAAACGATAACTGTGTGAGGTAACCCATATGTCAGTTAGATAGATTTAGTCATTGTACAATATATGCGTACTTCAAAACAATATGTTGTACACAGTAAATATAAATTTATGTCAATTTAAACAAACAAACAAACAAAATAGTCTATTTGAGATAAGACCCAAAAGTAGATAATATGTGAGATCATTGACAACAAGTGAGAATTTGCCATGGGGTATCAGAGGAAAAAAAATTCTGAAAAGAATGCAGTTAATGCAAAAGCCCTAAGATATTCCTGGTAATTTTAAGAAAATATTTGCAGATTCTTTCATTTGCAATTTAATATGTAGAAAAGTATTTTCTACCTCAAATACAACAACTTCAAATAAATTTTTTCATATTAAATATAATCAAAATGGTTTTCCTAAATAATAACCATTAATCATTTAATTTAGATAAGTAAATGAAATTGTTTATATGCAACTTTTATTCCTTATTTACTTAATAATAGCATGAAGGACTCATAAAATGTTAGCTATATTTTGGGAAATGAATTGGGGCATATTGTGTGAGAACTATATATATGTGTGTGTGTATATATATATATATATATATTTGCTTATGAGGTAATATGGAAACTATTAACCTCTAAACTCTCCAATAAAACATATGGAAAAGGAATAATAGTTTAGTCTGATCTCTGTTTTACTCTTTTCTCCTTATTTCCTATTGCCTTCCTATTCATATTATTTCTTGAAAATATGATTACACCATGCATATTAGTTTAGTCTAAGGCCTCAATAGTGAGCAATTTAAATTCAGAGAGATATAAATTAATTGCATATTTACAGCAATTATAATGATTGGATTAATCAAAAACACTCCTTTATCATGAATTGTTACTACACTCAGTAATGCTTTATATTAAATAAAGTATGTTGATTATTTTATTTGTGATAATATCCAGTTAATTAATGAATTAATACAATCTATAAAATAACTTCTGGTCTCATTGACATTCTTACCAAGTCCAAGAAATGGTTTTCAGATGGAAAAAAAAAATTAAATCATCTGTGTAACATGCAGAGTGTATAAGGAAATAAGATAGCTATATAAATCCATATTCTGTTTGAAATCATGCTGTATATGTCCATCCTATATTAGTTTATGAAATAGTAGCATTTACATTAGAAATTTAATATTGCAATCAGCTATCATTTTTTTGAGTAGTGGCTGTCTGTGCTTTCCTTTCATGTTCTGATAATGAATTGGCAAAAATTTTTATCAGCATATGTCTGCTTTTGGTTTGATTTAATTTATTTATGGGGATGGACTGTACTTTAGAAATGTATAAAATCTAGTTCACAGAACATCGCTCATCGGTCCAATGATAACCAGTTATTTTATTTTATCTTCAATTAACAATATCACTTGTTATATCTGTTTTGTGTTTTTTTAATCCTATGCCACTAAACTGTAAACTAGTAAATAGATTATGATAACATTTGCATGGACTTTTAACATATATTTTAATATTACTAGAAACATAATCCTAGCAAATTGAAGTATCTCAATAAATGATTGTTATCAAAATACATTGAAAAATGTATTCAAAAGTTGAGTTTTACTTTTTCCCCCTTTTTTGTACAGTGTTCACTTTTGTATCTGTCTCCCTTTGGAGAATGCTTTACTTTTTCAAACTATCTCCCAAGTTACCAAATACCCCATATCTCAATTCACAGAACAATCCAGACTGTATGGTATGCAAACTTTCCCTTAGTAAAATGATGTTAATTAAGAATCCTTATAAGCCCTAATGTAATACAAGAAATCATCCTCTATTTCATTTTGTTCCCTAGTCCCTACTTTTTATTTGTTTGTTTGTTTATTTCAGGATATTATGGGAGTACAAACATTTTGGTTACATGTTATGACTTTTCCACACCCAAACCATGATTAGAGGCATGCCTTTTCCCCCCTACAATGCTCACATCATCATTCTCAGAAAAATATGCATATTAATGTAGTGAATGCCTTTATATTATGGTGCTGAGACTTCAATGCAGTGAGTTCCTTTTTATTATGGTACTATATTAGATCACTTTTCAAGTTTGCAAGAAGCCCTAACTCTATCTAAGGCCACAATAAGTGTTCTGGCACTTATTACATTAAAACTATAATATTTATCACTGAGAATGTATTAATCATCTAATTTTTCATCCTCATTTTACTGAGGCATACTGATGCAGAGGTTTAGTAAATAACACATTAATAGTTAAAAGCAAATCTAAAATAATATTAAATTTTTCTGATGTCTATTTACTTTTCAATTACACTTAATAGGATGGAAGTGCATAATTTATGCTTATAGAATTTGGTGCAAAATTAAATGAACAAAGATTTTTTTCATCATAAATTTTATTAGCTATTTGTATACCTGATTAAATGGATTTCAAAGTGTATCAATTTTTGAAAATACAGCATGGCTTTTGTTTTCAAAAGTTTATTAATCCATTCTGATGTAATTCTTAATAAGTAAAGAGTACACTGTAGATACTTTTAACATAATGGTTTGACAATAATTGCATTTTCTTACGAGGACAATTCATTTTCTAGCAACTATACGGTGTTAAGAAATTTGGAAGAAAACACATTTTATGTTTGTCCTTTACTGTAATAGTGAACTATTCCTCTTTAATTACCACTATAAAAAAGATTGAGGTCTAGGTAGAGTCAGGAGATGGATTCATTTTATACGTTAGCTTTCTAGGAGAATGGTTATACTTGCCTTGTGTATAATACTAGATACAATGGATCAACAGACACGTTCATCAAAGCCTTAAAGTAATTATACAGTACTATCTTAACTCATTTCAACATAAAATGAATATTTTATGATATATATTATATATGTACATTTTAAAGCTCATATATGATGTAAAAGGATAACCTTTAGGAGAAAGTTGTATATTCTCTCATATACAATCTTTTAAAATTTACTTTAAAAAAACATAAGAATTTATTTTGCCCTTGACTAAACCTAAATTTTATTTATAGATTGTACATATTAATAGAAAAGTTTTTTAATAGCATGTTTATACACATAGAAAAAAATAATATATCCCTAAATTCTTATTAAAATATTACTAACAGTAAATGTTACTTCCAGAACTTAGAAAACAGAAAATCAAAGCACATGGACAGAAAACCAAACCACAAGTGTGCTTGAAAGCTAAAATTACTCTATAAAAAGAATTATCAAAGGATTTAAATGTTACAAAATTTCTAATTTTGAAGAGTTTCAAATGTTTTCTTAGTCTTTGCTCATTCTCTACATTTTGCATTTTTCTTTCATCTTAAAGAAATAACTTAATGAGTTGCTATGTAATTTCCTTACTTTCTATCTCTATTTCTTTCTTATCCTTTGATCAATGTTATTCATTTAAGTTTGTTATTTTTGGTGTAGTTTTGTTTTGTTTGCTTTTTGAAAGCAGCAAACACCTACTTTTGAGGTTACATCATATATAATATATCAATACCTAAAACAATTAAAAAACATTTTATTGAAACTTTACTTGACATGTAAATTTGGAATAATCATTTCTTATTAGTTTGTTCAAAGTGAAAAATGAAGCCACTTCAACTAATCTAATATTATAAACCAGGCTCTGATTTTATATCAGCCTAAATTATTCCTGCAAGTGGTTTGCTAACATCGGGAAAAAAATCTAATTCATATATATAAGTAGGCATATTTTTATGCAGGCTTTTTATACTAGTAAACTCATTCAGACACTTCCTGCAGAGAAGCAGGAAATTCATATTCAAAATCAGATCCATAAAAATACAGGAACATATGTATCCATTAGTATATTTAATCTGAAAACTGCAGAAAAATAAGTCTTTTGTGGTTTTTATTACATTTATTCTCTTTTAAAATATTTTTTCACCTATACTTTGTTAAAGTTTGACATCAGCGACAATATGATTAGAAAGTACAATGTGTTCTGCTTTTCTGTGTAAAATAATAAATGGTTTTCTCAACTGTGAATATTTTTACATGTTGAGTTCATTTTCTATATAATTTCAGACATTTGCCTTTTCAAGCAGATTAACAATGCGAGACACTAATTTGTCAAATAGAGCTCATATTTTTAATCAAAATATCAGAAAAATGTGAGTTAATGGTATATTTGAAAAAATTTAACATCCTAGAGCCTTTACAAAGATCCCAAATTGAAAGAAAACGTGGTTTTATGCCAGACTGGAGTATTGTCTGGATTTAGTTAAATAACCTCAGCATGAAAAAGTATTCCCTACTGTCTTTCAACAATTTTGGTTTCTATTATTGTCCTCTAAGGAAATGTTAAAAAGAAATTAATGAAAGAAATTAAATACTAGAATGAGATTTTTCAGGTGGGCTTGAGTTTTGGAGGAGCACATGCTATTGCATTATATTATACTTCAGGCCCCCAAGAACAAATTTTTGCCCTTTGGGAGTGACACTGCCCTGTTCAGAATCACTGGTATATTCTAATATTGATCATTCCGCTTCACTGTTCTATTTTTTCTCTTTTCTATATACTGTTACTTGAAATTTCAGAGCATATTTATTTATTTATTTAATGTCTCTCCTCATTTAATGGTCAGCTCTGTGAGAATATATAATTTTTGTATTTTTTTTTGTTTTGTTTTTTCACAATGGTGGCATACTGCTTGATCCATAGATAGTAGATGCTCAATAAACATTTATCAAATCAAATTTGTTACAAATACTTGAATAAACACTAAATTTAAGAAGATTTGCTTCAATAATATGTTCTATTAGTTCTTAAAGTAGAAATACTTAAATAAGAGCATCTGTAATCACTAATACTTAAAACTACTCAATATTCAGAAATACTACATTGTCTTACTGCCACCTAGAAAACTCTAGCTATTGAAATAATACAGAAAATAATTATCAAGTATTTCCTATAAAATACATTCTTTACTTGCTCAAAATTCCTCCTCTAAGTACTATTTACATTTACCCCTTAACTGGATCGTAGCCTATCTCAGTTCTACTGTTGCTTCAAAGAGAATACAATAAATCTCCTCTTTTAAGAATATCCCTAACCATAATGTCATGCTGCCATATGTACTGTATTTGAATTATTAACTTTTACATTACTTTTTAAATAATTACATAATTTTAAATAATGAAGTGAAATAGTTCTGACAAGCGTTAAACTTGTTAATGTATTATACAGTGATAAAGAAATTAAGAGTAAGGAAGAATAATTTATGCATAATAATATTTCAATGGATTAAGCAATTTGCCTGCTGTGATATAATTTCAGGAGTTCATGAAATCACTTTTTAAAATATCATAGTAAGATTTTTAATCCTATCAGTAGAAATAAGTTTAGTATTTTCAGTTAAACATTTTTTTTTCTATAATGAAAATCATTTGATTTGGGGGCATCCATCATCAAACTTATTCAAAACTAAAACATTAATTTCAACTGATAACTGTGAAAAGCTGCATCAGAACATCACACTTAATAGGACTAAGAATCGAGACCATTTGTATCAACATGATTTAGTTTGTTCCCTATGTCCTTTGCTTGGGAAAGATAAAACTATAAATCTATATCTAATGTTATTTTTTTGTTTTCAGAATCCTTTGCCAAGTGGTCTGCTCAGCCAGCCACTTTTAGTAGTTCTTACCAGTAGTCATAGCTATTAATACAATTGCACTTTTTCAATAAAGTAGTAAATAGGACCCTAAAATTTTTTTATACATCTGAAGCCAATTCTGTGTCTTTAAATCACCCTAAATCCCCACTCATGCAAACAATGAGAGACAGCATAAAGCCAGATTTGAAATTCAGGATGAAATTCAATAAGGTGAAGAAAACATCTAATATCAGTAAGTGCACAAGTGTAACCCTGCTTTTGTTCCCAGACTTTAACTAGCAGCAGGTCTCCTCCAGG
Organism: Avahi laniger; assembly: GCA_963575035.1. Lineage (NCBI taxonomy): Eukaryota > Metazoa > Chordata > Mammalia > Primates > Indriidae > Avahi > Avahi laniger. Next base: position 48,193 of record CAUYSK010022467.1, read on the forward strand.
CTCAGCCTTAAGGATGCAAACTTGTATGGGTGCCATTCTAAGGGCCTTCTTTGAACTTGAGACAGTTCCGGAGCACATTAAGGTGATCCTCAGAGTAGTAAATAAGTCCCTGGAGTGTTTAATTTTATGACAGTTCTCAAGCTGTTTGCCAATACTTTCTAACACATTAGGAAAAATGAGATAATGTAGATTTCTCCCTTTAAAAAGGCATTCTCTTGTCCTTTGGAAAATAATCTGTGTACAGGATGAATTTTCTCCCGGTATATAACAGAGCTTAAAGAATTTTCTCATAAGAGGTAGGAAGGTTTCACTGTCCTGTAACGAATGTGGGAGAGAACAATGTACCCATTTTGCCAGACATATGAGGCTACCTACAGTTAGGCCCGGGTCATGGCTAGCATTTGTTTTTGTGTTAATTAAAGAAAAGTGCCAGCTCTTAGGTGGTGAGTTATAAAGGGCCCTCCCCTGTGTATTATAATCCAGCAGGAACAAATCGTTACACAGAAGACATTTTTGCCACATGAAAATGATTCCTTCTTCCTTGCAGGGGAAGACATATGGCTTGCCCAATATAACGTAGGCTGGTTTTACCTTGCCCTATGTAGGAAATCTGTGTGCCCTGTGCAAACTGAACCACCATAGATGACAACTTTGAATTCAGTTTGCTATATTTTAACCAAAACCATAATTATAAATATACATTTATCCAAATATGAATATCCTACTTGACACATTTAAGGCAGAAGTTCATTTTTAGTGCATACATTTTAATAGAGTCACAAATAACTTTGAGCATCATTTCACAGAAAACTTGCAATGCAGATTGCATTTTATCTACTCATCAAATATACTGTCAATTAGTCTTAAAGTGTACTGCATTTTGTCCCTTTTATCAATTCAGAATTATTTCCTCAGAATGTGGTAAAAGACTAAAGAAAATTTTGGGTTATGATCTAATTTTTCTAAGAAAACAATATTGATTTTATAAAAGTTACATGAGGATATTTTTGTTTGTTTTAATTGAGGATGTGAGGAAGATGTGGTTCCCTTAAAAGTGTACTTAAAGAACCTTGTTTCAGTTGAGGAAAATTATATAGATCTGACACTCCCATAATAGTTTACCATATGAATGAGGCATTGCAATTAGTTGCTGGAGGAGGAGACCTGAGTGATAGCCTCAGTCTCGGCAATGAATGTTATGTCTTAAATTCATCCCAAAGTATTCTGTTTGGTGTTGGTCAATCTCTTCACGCTCTGCTGCCTTTACTCATTCATTGTCCAACTGAGAATTCCTCGTGGATGTGAGTAAGACAGAAATGAATTTAAATTCCGAAAGGTGAAATGATCACTACCCGCTAACTCTCAGGGGAACATAAAATTTGTGACAAACATAAACTGACAAAAAAAACCAAAACGCTTACTTTTATCGTTAACAAACCAGAATAGGTTAGGCTTGCATCACCTTTATATGTTTATATACATCACTTTTAATCATTTTGTATGGAATACTTTTTGGTACATCATGAAATAGAAACATCAACAAGATGTGGCTAATTCTGTTTGGGGAAATCATTCTAATTGTATAATAATTTATTCCTCCTGCTTTTAAAATAGTTTATTTTTATCCTTGTTATTGTTCTTCCTCTACCTTTTAAAATCCAATCTATGTTAGTATGTGTGTATAACAACAGAGAAACATTAAAAATAATTGTCGAAAGTTAATTACACTTACTAAATATTTGCCATATGTTGAGCGCTGTGTGAATCATGTTTCTTCTACATGAGGCTTCTGGAAAAGCCACAATAGTCCACTAGTTCTAGAAAAACCACAGAGTACATTTTGTGTGCTAATTTCTTTGCTTACTTTAGCTAATTTTACACTTTCACCATCGTTTACTGACCTATGAAATTTTATTTTAGTTTATTTTTGTCATAAGGTATATTTCTGTAAGCTATTTTTAAATCCAGTTGAAATAAAACTGTACATAAATAAATAAAACTATGACTTTCTTTTATTCCCAAGCAATACATTTGTACAAAAATTCCAAAATCATAGTACCTTGAAATGAATTGACACAACAAACAATATTTGCAGCTGAAAAATAACTATTACTATAAAATTTTAATTAACTAGAACCTGTAATTAGCTAGCATGTATTAAAGACTACTTAAATCCACACAAATCCTATACACATAAGTGGCCACATGTATTTTGTTTAGGAGAATGTTTCTTCAAGGTTATTTACTATAGAGAAAAGCATACACATGTATATAAGCAACTGTAATGACATTTATATGTAATTGAGCACATAGTAAATGTACATAGAGAGACCAGGCAGTTAAACCATTTTTTAATAAGGGAATGACATCTGTATTATGGAAAACACCAGATTCATTGTCTGCTAAAAGGCTCCCCACACTCCTAGTTTCCTGTTTTGTGATTCTGTGACAAAATTATAACACAGCAATAATGTCATGGCAATAAAAAGCTTAAAGGCTTTCTCAGGAAGAGAGGATGTAGTACTTTGTGATAACAAATGGTTACTCCATTTATGATTTATTGAGTGAGATTGGTGTGAAAAAACTGTGACAAATATCTACATCTCCCAAAACTATTCAAAATATGTCAAACATTTATTAAATATTTAGTAGCATGTTAAGAAAATACTGTCAAATGTTAAACAAAAATTTAATGATAGTTTATTCAACACATAAAAAAGTCACCTTACCTCTACTTTGAGCAGGAATAACTTCAAACCTTATTAATTTTATAACTCAGTGTTATTTGTATGGGTTTTGGAGTCATATAAGCTTCAGAAAGTTATACTTTGTAAGATTCTATTGCTTTATCTAATATCTGATCATATTTGAGCTTTCCTCATAAGGTTTTCACAAATCCTGATAGATTGCGTTTTCAAATGAGCTTAAATAAAACACTATATACAACACATGATTTACACATTCTCAGGTGCAATATAACTATGTTTTTTCTTAATTTGATTTTTACTTATAATTAATGCATAATACTTGTATATACTGATGGGATAAAATGTGATGTTTCCGTGTGTGTATGCACAGTATAATGAACAAATCAGGGTAATTTCCATATCTGTCACTTTAAACATTTAGTTTTTTTTTTTTTGCAGTCTTTTAGAAGCAACTTTTATTTATTTATGTATTTATTTTTTATTTCAGCATATAATGGGGTACAAATGTTTAGGTTACAAAAATCTTCTGGGTATCTTGAAATATATAATACATTATAATTTGCTATAATTCATTTACTGTATAATAAAACATCAAAAATTATTCTCCAGATATCTTTACACATGGAAAGCTTTAAGACTTCCAGTAGAAACATAATTCACAGAAGAAATATTGGACAATTTTATGGACTAAAAAAATTACATTAGAATTTTTTTACGGATTAATGATGATATATATCTACTCAAATAAATAAGTATTCCTACAGAAACAATTTCATAAAAACAGGAAATGATGACAGAGGGAATAAAGCACAGGGAATATACACAAACTCAGAGGAATGGTGAAAGAAATATTTCATAAAATTTAATATGTAAATTTAAATTTTATGAAAATAATATTTACATGAAAATAAAAATATTCACAAATAATTTAATTTCTATATGTTTGTATGTTTCCAAAGTTTCTTTTGATATTGATTTCTAGTTTTTATTCCATTGTAGTAAGAGAAAATACTTGATACACTTTCATATTGTTTGAATTTTTCAAGACTTATTTTGTGGCCTAACATATGGTCTCTCCTTGAGAATGATCCATGAGCTGAAAATACGTCCTTCAGGATAACCATATGTCAAGAATGATGTAGAAGCATTCACGCATTAGAAAGAAAATCATATGGAAAAAATTAAAATATTTTTTTCTTTATAATTCTGAAAACTACTATACTTAACGACTATTTATAAGTTTCATATTTTGGTAGCAACCACGTGGTAGTCAGAATAATTCCTCCCCCAGACATCTTCACATTCTAATACTCAGAACCTGTGAATATGTTGCATAGTATGGCAAAGGGGAAGTAAAGTTGAAGATGGAATGCTTATCAGCTGACATTAAAATGGAGAGATTAGCCTGGATTTTCCAGGATGGCCCAACATAATCACAAAAGTCCTAAAAAATAGAAGAGGGAGACAGAAGAAGAGAATGAGAGAAAGAAATGCCAAGACGGAAGAGGAGTAAGAATGAGGTGCTAGGAGAAGGATGTGATCTGTCATTGTAGGCTTTGAAGATAGGGGGAGGGGCCACAAACCCACCAGTGCAGGCAGACTTTAGAAGCTGAAAAAGACAAAAGTTCTCGGTAAAAAAGATCAAGGTTGCCGATGGAATTAAGGTTGCTAATCAGTTGACATTAAACTGATTATCCAAGTGTGCTCAATCTAATCCCAGGTCCCTCATAAAATGTAGGTCAGAGGGTCAAAGTAGAGAAAAGAGAATGAAGCAAAGAGCAGAGAATAGAAAGGATGATATGCTTCTGGTTTTGGCTTTGGGAATACATTCTGAGGGAATTCTCAAGACCATAGACAGCTTCAAGTCTCATGTAAAAAAAAAAAATCCTCACAAATAGACATAAAAATCACAATGAATATTAGATGGTTCTTTAATACATTGAGGTTTGTGTAGATTCAATATCATTAACTGCATGATGCTGCATATATTTCTGTTTCTATGAAAATAAGCATGTCACTGATAATTAAGTTGAAATGATGCATAAAAAGAAATATTATAGAATTAAAATATTATAACAGATTGGTGGCCAGACATTAGAAGAATAAACACCATATGCATTTAAGAATAAATGGATAATTGGAGTTTTAAAAATATATCCTTTGAAAAAATTACGTACTTTATCTACAAAATATTTACTGAGCACAGTGGAGAGAACAATTTGCTAAAGGACTATAGCATCACAAACTATTTTCAGATGTAGTTCAGCAAGAAGCCAATATTTTGCAAAATATATCAGGTGAAAAGAAAGGATTTTGTAACAATGAATGTAAATATAATTACTTGTCAACACTATTCAAACAAACCAAACATACTATCAGAAACAGCAAAAGAAGTAGAGCAGGGACAACCCTGAACTCCTTGGTCACGACTGAAAGCCCGTGGGGCTCCCTCTTAACGATCTTCCACTGTCTTTTACATAGCACTGCCACCATTATTTACTCATTTATTCTGTATAAAGTTTACTGGTTATCTCTTCTGGCTAGGACAGAAGGTTCCTTAAGGTTAGCAACTTTTGTCTATTTAGTTAGCTAATGAATCACAAAATGTCTACAACAGATTCTGATTAATACGAATTTCTCAAACAATATTTTATGTGTATTGAAAGAAAATATGGTAGGCCAGGGGCATTTAAAATTGCCTGTGGAACAATCAATACAAAATGTGGCTCATGCAATTCTCAAGCAAATCATTTTTGTTCACACACATTTCTAATTTAAAAAAAAAAATTATAAAATACTTAGACCTAACTGATCAAATTAGATACTGAGTATCTAAGAAAGCTCAAAGGCATATAAGTCTATGTTCTTCCCTTAGCCAGGGATGAGGGGGAGGGGTAGATTCTAAGAAGCCCAGTAGATTTCCTGAAATCTCTGAAATTACAAAACCTTATATACGCTATGTTTTTTCCTATACATAAAACCTATAATAAAGTTTAATTTATGAATTAGGCACAATAAGAGATTAATAAAAATAATTATAAAGTAGAATAATTATAATAATATACTGTAATAAATTTACATAAATGTATTCTCTCTCTTTCTCTCTAAATATATCTTATTGTACTGTAATCATTCCCTGTACTTGTGATCATGTGAGATGAAGGGATGCCCACATGATGAGATGATGTGAGGTCAATGATGTAGGCATTGTGATATAGTTTTAGGCTACTGTTGACCTTCTGAGAATGTTTGTTTCTGGGTCCTGGATCATCAAGCCAGGATATGTCAAGGATTGAATGTCCTGAGCCACTATATCAATGACTAAGGCATAGGTAGCGTATACAGCATGGATAAACTGACAAAAGGGATAAATCACATCCCAAGTGGAACAGAGAAATATAGCACAGAATTTCATCATACTCCTCACAGTGTCACAAAATTTAAAACTTATGAACTGTTTATTTCTCAAATTTTCCATTTCATATTTTCAGATCTTGGTTGACTATGGGTAAGGGGTTATTATTATAAATATTTTTGTTACGATTTAAAATTAATGTCTGTATTGGTATAGAAAAACTAAGATTTATGATCTGTAAGTATGAGCAGAAATCCATAGACTTTATTTTAAAAATTTAAAATTTTCTCTTCTCAGAACACGGTGGAATAAAACTAGGAATCAATTCCAACAGGAACTCTCAAAACAACACAAATGCATGAAAATTAAACAAAACCTGCTGCTGAAGGCTTTTTGGATCAATGATGAAATCAAGATGGAAATTAAAATATTTTTGGAATTGAATGACAAAGATGACATAAGTTACCAAAATCTCTGGGATACAGAAAAAGCAGTGCATATAGAGAAGCTTATAGACTAAATGCCTACATCAAAAAGACAGAAAGTTCACAGATTAACAACCTGATGTAACACCTCAAAGAACTAAAAAAAGAAGAACATACCAAACACAAAGCTAGCAGAGGAAAAGAAATAATGAAGATCAGAGCAGAACTAACAGAAATTGAAACCAAAAAAAAAAAAATCAAGGAAATTAAAAGTTGGTTCTTTGAAAAGATAAACAAAATCAACAGAGCAGCAGCTAGATTAACCAAAAATGGAAGAGATAGGATTCACATAAGTACAATGAGAAATGAAAAAAGGAGATATTATAAAGATACCACAAAAATACAAAAGATCATCCAAGACTACTGTGAATACCTCTATGCATACAAACTAGAAAATCTATAAGAAATGGATGAATTTTTGGAAACACTCAAACTTCCACGCTTGAATTAGGAGGAAATAGAAATCAGGAATAGACCAATAAAAAGTAATGATACTAAAACAGTAATAAGAAATCTCCCACCAAACAAAAATATTTCAGAACCAAATGCATTCACTGTTGAATTCAACCAGACCTATAAAGAAGAATTGGCATCTATCCTATTTAAATTGTTCCATAATATCAAGAAGGGGAGAGTCCTCCCTAACTCATTCTAAAAATCCAGTGTCACCCTGATACCAAAGCCAGGAAAGGACACAAGGGAAAAAGAAGGCAACAAATCAATATCCTTCATGAACATACATGCATAAATCCTTAACAGAATACTAGCAAGCTGAATCCAAAAGCACACCAAAAAGATAATTTACCATGATCAAGCAGGTCTCATCCAAGGGATACAGGATAGTTCAACATACGTAAATCAGTAAGTGAATCTCCACATAAACAGAATTAAAAGTGAAAGGAAAAATGATCACTTCAATAGATGTAGAAAAAGCACTCAATAAAATTCACCACTCCTTCATCAAAAAAAAAAAACCCTCAAAAAACTAGTCATACAAGAAACATACCTCAAAAATCCACTCATGACCAACCCACAACCAAAATCATGCTGAATAGGGAAACTATGAAAGCATTCTCCCTAAGAACTAGAACAAGAGAAGAATGCCCATTTCATCCCTTTTATTCAACATAGTACTGTAAGTCTGAGCTAGAGCAATCAGTCAAGAGAAAGAAATAAAAGTCATCCAAATTAGAAAGAGGAGGTCAAAATATCCTTGTTTGATAATGACATGATATTATATCTAGAAAACCCTAAGGACACCTCCAAAAAACAACTAGAATTTATAAATAAATTCAGTAAAGATTACAAAATTAATGTACACAAATGAGTAGCATTTCTATAAACTAATAACAACCAAGATGAGAATCACATCAAAAACACAGTATCATTTAAAATAGCTGCAAAGAAAATGAAATACCTACGAATATATTTAACAAAGAAGGTGAAAAATCTCTACAACAAGAATTATAAAACAATACTGAAAGAAATCACAGATGACGCAACAAATGAAAAAACATCCCATGTTCATGGATTGGAATAATCAATACTGTTATTAATAAAATGATCATGCTTCCCAAACTAATTTACAGAATCAATGATATTTTCATCTTAATACTAACATTATTTTTTACATAATTAGAATAAACAATCCTAAATTTCATATGGAATCAAAGAAAAGCCTAAATTGCCGAAGCAATCCTAAGCAAAAAGACTTGATCTGGAGGCATCGTATCATTTGACTTCAAAGTATACCGCATGGCTAAAGTAACCAAGGTACCGTGGTACTAGCATAAAAATAGACATAAAAATCAATGGAACATCATAGAAAACCCAGAAATAAAATCATATATCTACAACGAACTGATTTTTGACAAAGCGGATGACAATGACGTATCCTGAGGAAAGGATGCCCTTTTCAATAAATAGTGCTGGAGATATTGGGTAACTACATGCAGAAGAGTGAAACTGGATCCCTATCTCTTACCATATACAAATATTAACTCTAGATGGATAGAGATTTAAATGTAAGACCTGAAACCATAAAAATTCTAGAAGAAAAATTTATGAAAAACTATTCTGGAGATTGACCTAAGCAAAGAATTTATGACTAAGACCTTGAAAAAAAAATACAGCACCAAAAAAAGAAATAAATGAAAATTAAGCAAAAAAAAAAGAGGCCCTACCCAGCAAAGGAGAAAATCAGTAGAGTAAATAGACAACCTACAGAATGAAGAAAATATTCATAAGCTATATATCCGACAAAGGACTAATATCCAGAATGTACAACAAAATCAAACAAATCAACAAGAACAAAAGAAATAAACCCACTAAAAAGTGTTCAAAAGACATGAACAGATTTTTTTTTCAAAAGAAGATATATACATGGGCAAAAAAATATGAAGAAAATGTTTATCAGTGATCATCAGGGAAAATTCAGATTAAAACTCTAATGAGATATTTCCTCATCCCTGTGAGAATGGCCATTATTAGTAAGTCAAAAAACAATAGATGTTGGCATGTATGCAGAAAAAAGAAACACTTACATACTATTGGTAGGAATGCATTGACATAACCTCTATGGAAAACAATATGGAGATTCCTCAAAGAACTAAAATAGATCCACAAATCAATCTAGCAATCCCCCTACTGGGTATCATTATAAGAAGATATAATAAAAAGTAAGTCATTATATCAAAAATACAGCTGTATCCAAATGTTTATTGCAACAGAATTCACAACTGCAAACATATGGAGTCAAGTTAAGTGCTCATCAACTAATGAACTGACAAAGAAAATGTGATTTTACACACACACACACACACACACACACTGCATGGGGTAATATTCAGCCATAAAAAAGAATGAATTATGTCTTTTGTAGCAACTAGGATGGAATTGGAGACTCTTATCCTAAGTGAATTATTTTAGGAATGGAAAAACAAATACCACATGTTCTCACATATAAGTAGAGCTAAATGGTGGATATACATGGTCATAAAGTGGTATAATAGACATTGGAAACTAAGAAGGGTGATGAGTGGGAAGGGGGCGACGGATCAAAAATTACCTATCATGTATGATGTACGCTATTTGAGTGACAGGTACACTAAAAGTCCTGACTTAACGATTGTACAATTCATCCATGCAACAAAAAATACTTGTACTGTCTAAATTTGGTTAAATAAAAAAATAAGACATGCAAATGTAATCATAACTTCTACAACATGCATCATAATCTGTTTTCTTTTAAGGAAATGAAGAGTTTAACAAGGAAGCTGCTTAACAATGTGAAATAATAAACTTGTTTTGAAAACACATTTCTTTGCCCATTGGTATCTATAAAAAGATGGACTGTCTTGCAATAAAACACAAATGTAAATATACTTTCTAAACAAAGAAAACAATGACAAAAATTTTTCTGTGTATTTTATTCTCTTATTCAAAGTCAAATTAGGGGCTTACTTTCCTTTTACCAATTTTATGAAGTTGTATATTTCACTTCAGGCTTTAGCATATGGAAGTCCCACTATTGAGACTTTTTTTTCTTCAGTATGATCAATTGGATCCCTCCCTTTTTTAATATGTAAACTCATTTCATAGAGGAGTCCGTTATAATTTATTCCTCATATTACCTATTGTCCACTCAGCAGTTCTCTAGTACTCAAAACATAAAAGCTATGTTAAATATGTTTTCTCTAGTAATTAAATTGGGATGTATTTTAGCTCTCATAATGGACTAAATCTCCTTGAGGGAGCAGGCATATTTGTTATGAAATCCCTTTAGTTTTTAGATTCACGGCACACACTGTATACTTTAACATTCATGTCCTGGTGATTAGTAATTGGCACTGGAAACTGGATGTGCAGAAGGTTAATGAGGGTTGACTGGCAACATTATTAATATATTTTTCTGATTGCTGAAATGGAGCTGATAATTTTTTCCCACTTGGAATGAGTTGAAATTAAGGCTCTTTGTGTTATCTCTGAGTAATGTTGTAGTTCAAGCTTTTCCAGTCACTCATAGACATATAGAAACCATCAAGAGTTACAGGAACAGTCTTATCTGCCAAGTGAACACAATGAGGAGCTCACAACTCACTCAATAAGTAAGAGTACATAATAGTAAAACATCTGGTGAAAATGAATGCCACATTCTATGCTTTGTTCTTTGTTATTTTACAAATCAACTGTGTGATCCTTAGTTTCTGCAATTCAATTTATTACCGAGTGTGATGGGGAAATCGATGCATGTGACAAATGGGTTTTAGAGCTCTAAAATTTCTTACATCAACAATAATTTTAAAATCCCCTATTTCATTTAATAGTTAGATTAATTTCATCATATAATTTGATTCTTCATATAAAACTAGGTTTAATCAGTTTACCTTTTATAATCCTGCTAACATTATTTGAATTACCTGATTTATGACACAGAAATTTTTATATTATTCACTTTGTTTTACCAGAAGCTATCTAACTGTATCTATCATCTATCTAAAATTGGTAAATATGCCATGCAAGAGGTTGAAATGGAAAAGAAAAAAATAAATAAAAAAGAAAGAAAAAAACCTGGTAAATGCTCTACTTAATAATGGCATTTTTAATTTTATTAGTATCCATTGTTTACAGTACAATGTTTTGATAAACTGTTCTTCAGTGCTGTAAATTCCTAAAGTTTATGTTAATTTGCTTTTACCTTTCTGCAGTTCACTATTTCAACACAAAATGATGCTTGACTTATTGGTACAGTGGTTCAACATGCTTGTAACTCAAATTATTTGCTCACATTGAAGAAAAATATGATTCTTTTTTCTAGAGATCACTATCTCTCTATGTATTTTATTATTTTATTTTATTTTATTTTTATTTTATTATTTTTCCAGAGTCATTGTGGGGCTCATATTCATCTTCTCTTTCTGCTGTTCTCTCTAGCAAGTATCCTGCTCTCTCACCCTTGAGTTTAACAACTCTTGCTACATTCTATGCCGAATGTATTTGTTGGAATAGTCAGTTTCTTGTGCGTAGTCCACCACGAAAGAATGAAAGAATGGGCTGTGGGGTTGGAACACTTGAATGGGAATATCTTTCCCTGTTTCAGATTCAGTGTGTTTCTTTGTTTTCACTTAAGCATTTGTGTCAATGTCCCTTAGGAACACCTCCGTTTTTTTATTATTTCTGACCCCATATATGGAGGGGTCAGGATCCTTCTATTGCAGCACGAGAAGGGTGTATTTCAGCCAATTGCCCTGTTTTGATTCTGTGAATGGGAGACGGGTGTTTACCAGCTAGCCCTGGAGGACCAATGTACACTATTGCAAATGATTTGCGCCATCTTTTTTTTATATAAGGAAAGTGCTGTTCCATGTGGTGCTTTACTGTTGTGTTTTCCATTGTGACTCTAATACCAAGGTACAGGGGAAAGAAATGTTTGAATTTCTCTTCATCATGGTTGGCATAATGATGATCTTGCTATTTTCTATGTAGTTGAAGTCCTCTCCTGACATTTATAACTGTATACAACATTCTGCTTTACAGTATTACAGAGAAAGCTATACATCAGTGTATATGATAAGCATATTTGACATTTTGTGAAGATAATAGACACATTAACAGTAGTAAGGCCAGAGTCTTCTTCCTAATGTATCACTCACTGATGTTATTCATCATATTGTGTGGATATAATCCAGCCTACAAGCAAAAAGTTTCAATTGGTAGAATATGTTCTGATCTGGCAATAAGAATCGGAATAAAGTGCAGATTCTTGACAGCTCAGAGGCATTTTTTTCCTTAGGATGGAAGAGAAGTGAGTATTTGCTAACCAGTAGGATGAAATCCACAGATAGCCAGGCCACTTTGTCACTGTTATTGATTAACTTTAGTTAATGATTCACCCAGAGGTGATTCCTGATACTGAACAGTTTTGTTGTGACAAAACTGGTTACCAAATAAGCAAAAGCAAAAGTCACATGTTCCCTTTAAAAATATATAATTGTTCATGTATTAGAAGCTTGCAGTATCATACTAATGTGTTATTTCTTTAATATAATTATTATTGAAATCACTATGAACTTTTCAAAACTATGAGAATATATACATTTCCTACTCTGAAGACTTAAACTACAGATTAAAGCCTAAATTAATGTTTACTTTAAAGTAAATATAATTAATGATTCAAGTATTAAACAATATGAAACAATATTAACATTAGACAATAGCTGTATTTTTGAAAAAAAGAAAGCAACAATAACTAAAACAATTGACCATGTAACTGTATATGGGACTGTATAACAGGTCTCATTACAATTAAATTTCATATTTGGAGAGAATGCTATCTATTTATTATTATTTTCTTTCTTTTCTTTTTATTTCAGCATATTACGGGGGTATAGATGTTTAGGTTATGTGTGTTGCCCTTGCCCTCCTCCCCCCTATTATCTTCTTTCTTTGTGTGTGTTTGTGTTTGTAGGAAACATAAATTCAAATGCATAAATCATATATGTTCAAAATACACACATGCATTTATATTAATCTATGCATATATACACACATATATAATGAAATGATATAGTTCATGTCAATCAATATGTCAGATATAATGAGTTATTATATGCTATAGTTATTTTAAACATCTTTTAAATATGCTTTGTATTTCTAGAATTTTTTAGGATAGTGTCCACCAAAGAGATGAATGCATGTTTGTGAATGACTAAATGGTTGTCAAGTTTGGTGAAGTTAAATGACTCCCTTTTCAAGAATTTTACAGATTAACTTTTGTAAAAAGCTTTCCTCAAAATATAGTTTAATAATAAATACATCCTTCAATACAAAGCTGAAATCACAGAAATTTATGGGAAATCCCCATGGTCCAAAATTAAAATGATAGTTGAAAAATGGAAAGATTCTTTTATTCTTTGTATTATTGTGCTCGTCACATATTGCATTTGTAACAAAATGAATATTTGTGGCAACCTTTCACCAAGTAAGTCAATTAGTGCCATTTTTCCAACAGCATGGGCACACTTCTTGTCTTGGTGTCACATTTTAGTAATGTTTTCAATGTTTCAAACATTTTCATTACTGTTATATCTGTTATGGTAATTTGTGATCACTGATCTTTGATGTTGTTATTGTGATTGTTTTGTGGTACCGCAAACCATGCCCATATGATACATTGAATTTAATCAATAAATAGTGTATGTCTTCTGACTGCTGCACTGGCCAGCCATTCCCCACCTTCCTTCACTCTCTTCTTGAGCAACTCTACTGCCTAAGACACAATAATATTGAAATTAGGCCAATAAATAACTCTACAATGGCCTTTAAGTGCTCAAGTGAAAGAAAGAGTCATGTTTCTCACTTCAAATAAAAAACTAAAAATAATTAAACTTACTGAGAAAAGCATATTGAAAGCATAGATGGGCTAAAAGCTAAGCCACTTGGGCTAAAAAGTTAGCAATGTGGGGGATGTAAAGGAATATTCTTGAAGGAAGTTTACAGTGCTATTCCATTGAACACGTGAATGATAAGAATGAGAATCAGCCTTATTATTGACAGTGAGCAAGTTTTAATGATCTGGATACAAGATCAAACCAGCCATGTGATTCCCCTAGTAGACCAAAGCCTAATCCAGACAATGTCTTAACTCTCTTCAATTTTATGGAAGTCAAGAGAGATGAGGAAGCTGCACAAGAAAAGTTTGACCTTAGAAGACGTTGGTTCATGAGATTAAAGGAAAGCAGCTGTCTCCATAACATCAAAGTGCAAGGTGAAGCAGCAAGTGAAATGCAAAAACATCCAGAATATTCACCTAAGATAATTGATAAAGGTGACTACACTAAAACAACAGATTTTCTATGTAGATGAAACAGCCTTATATTGGACGAAGATACCATCTATGTCTTTCATAGCTAAAAAAAAGAAGTTGATGCCTAGTTTCAAAGTTTCAAAGCACAAACTGACTCTTTTGTTTGAGATTAGTGTAGCTGATGACTTGAAGTTGAAGCCAATACTCATGTACCATTTGGAAAATCCTATAGCCCTAAAGAACTATGCTAAATCTATTCTGCTCATGCTCTATAAATGGAAAAAAAAAAAAACGTGGATAACAGCACATCTGTTTGCAGCATAGCTTGCTGAATATTTTAAGCTCACTGTTAATAACTACTTTTCAAAAAAAAATTCCCTTCAAAATATTGCTGCTCATTGGCAATGAACCTGATCACCCAAGAGCTCTGAAGGACCTACAGGGAGATTAATGTTATTTTCATGCCTGCTAACACAACAGCTATTCTGTAGCTCATGGACCATAGAGTAATTTCAACTTCCAACTCTTAATTAAGAAATACATTCTGTGAGGACATAGCTGCCATAGATAGGGAGTCCTTCGATAGATTTGAACAAAGTAAATTGAAAACCTTCTGGAAGGAATTCACCATTAAGAATTCACCTAAGTGCCATTAAGAACATCCATGATTCATGAGAGAAGGCGAAAATATCAACATTATAGGAATTGGAAGAAGCTGATTTCAACCTTCATGTATGACTTGGAGGGGTTCAAGACGGCATTGGAGGAAGTGACGGCATATGTGGTGGAAATAACAAAAGAGCTAGAATTAGAAAGGGAGCCTGATGATGGGTCTGAATTGCTCTCATGATAAAATTTGAATTGATGAAGAATTGTTTGTAATGGATGACAAAGTGGTTTCTTCAGATAAAATCTACTCCTAGTGAATATACCATGAATATTGTTGAAACGACCTCAAGGAATTATAACATTACATAAACTTAGTTGATAAAGCAGTGACAGGGTTTGAGAGGATTTACTCCAATTTCGAAAGAAGTCCTACTGTGGATAAATGTTATCAAACAGTATCACATGCTGCAGGGAAATCTTTAATGAAAGAAAGAGTCAATTGATGTATCAAACTTTAGCATTATCTTATTTTAAGAAATTGCCACAGCCACCTCAACCTTTGGTAACCACCCCTGATCAGTAAGCAGTCATCAACATTGAGGCAAACCCTCCACCCACAAAGAGATTAGAACTCACTGAAGTCTCAGATGATTGTTAGCTTTTTTAGCAATAAAGTGTTTTTAATTAAGATAGAATATTATTACACACTTATACTACATTATAGTGTAAATATAAATTTTATATGCACTAGGAAACCCAAACATTTGTGTGACTTATTTTATTACAATATTAGCTTTATTGCAATGGGGTATAATTGAACCTGCAATATCTCTGAGGTATGCCTGCATATATTTGCCTCATATTTGCCGATATTTGTAACCAAAGAAACTGTGACTTAACCAACAAATGCAGAAAGACACAAAATTATATTATTCACAAAAATTAGAATTACAAGTACTTACTTTCAAGCAGGAAAACATGAAAGCTTATCTGGGTAACTAAAACAAATTTACATGAGGATGAATATATTCTATTCTGACCTTAGGTGATTTTGAAGTTTTAATTTTAAAAGATGCATGGTTCTATTAACCACAAGTAACAAAATACGTATTAGTGTCAATCTTTGTTGATAACAATTAGGTAATCACATGGAAACTGAGACTAAAATTTCTTTGGAGTGACACACCCTCATATCACACCAAAAAGATTTCCACACAAAGCCTTACTGATTTTGAACTTCTAATTCTAAATTATAATGCACAAAAGTGTATAATCTATCATGAGAATATGCAGAAATAGTAAGTAGCAAAGATAATTTTACAGAAACCTTAATTATTAAAAATATAGTATAAAAGAATACAAGCATGTTAACCATGAATAAATTAATAGGGTAGAATCTCAAATGAACAAAGCATTATCAAAGTAGTCTAGACATATTTGAGAAAGACCCAACTAGAAATTTTAGCAATTAAAAGGAACTTCAATTTAATTAAAATCTAAGTTCAATGACAAGTATAAAATAAATTAACACAGCTGCTTATAGAACTTGTATACTGAAGTATACATTTAAAATCAATTACAATTTATCTGATATATATACATATATATTAACATACATCAGAGAAATGTATGAAAAATATAAAGAAAAATAAGAGACGTGATGAATACAATAAAATAACAGAGCACAGGACTTCCAGAAGGTAAGAATAGAACAGAATGGGGGAAATATTGAAGTGATAATACCAAGATTTTTGCAGCATTCATTAGAGGATTGAACTCAGATTTAGGAATTCAAACAAATTCCAAAAGAAATAAAGTAACAATGTGGTATATGTATACTATGGAGTTCTACTCAGCCACAAAAAATGATGGTGCACTAGCACCTCTTGTATTATCCTGGATGGAGCTGGAGTCCATTCTATTAAGTTTCACAAGAAAAGAAAAAAAAACACCACGTGCACTCACCATCAAATTGGTATTAACTGATCAACACTTATGTGCATATATAGTAGTAACATTCATTGGGTGTCGGACAGATGGGAGGCGGAGGAGGGGTCGAGTATACAGACACCTAATGGGTGCGGTGTGCACCGTCTGGGGGATGGACACACTTGAAGCTCTGACGCGAGTGGGGCAAAGGCAATATATGCAACCTAAACATTGGTACCCCATAATATGCTGAAAAAAAAGGGAAAAGGAGAAAAAAAAACGAATAAAGCAACGAAACTCCAATGACAAATAGAATGTCCTAAAGGAATTTGGAAAGAAAAGTAGTAATTATTACACTGAAAGCAGATGCTTCAACTAAACAATCAATGCAGAGTAATATCTTCTAAATGCTGGAAGAAAAATCTGCAACAGAAATTGTTTTATTCACATAAGTTATGACTCCACACTGGGAGGAAAAAAATTTAGGTAAAATAATAATAATAAAAGAGATCATTTAAAACAAACATGCCCTCAACAAAGGAGATTATAAAGTTCATACTTCAGGAAGAAAGAAACTGAATCTAGAATAATAAATTGCAAATAACAATCATTATAAAAGATATTGGCAATTACGTAGGTAAATTGCAATAAAACTTGAATGTCTACAACAATGAAAGTAATAAAATGCTAAGTAAAAATAGATCTAAAATACTAGATAACAGTAGATGATAAAACAGGGGTGTGTTAAGAGACTTAAGGCTTTCACTGATTTTTATGATTCTTAGTTTATTTGGAAGAAGGAAAGAGGCAATGAAAACCATATATGCCTAAGGGTAGCCAATATAAGGAGAGGAATAGATTGTTAAATTTCCATATCATAGGATTAACTTTCTATATTATTATAAGAGATTAAATTAAAAGTTTTGATTATAGCTGCACTATTCATTTTGATGAACAGTTAATGAAGCATTTATAATGTTAAGATATGCGGTATTTAATATAATATCTAAGAAACTGGAAAGCACTCCCAGATGTTTAATGGTAGAAACAGCAAATATAGCATCTATTAAGATATAAAAATTCTACCATCATTATAAGTGAAATAAATCCCTTGAATCTATGCAAAATATTCTGTTATCACAAATAAGTATAAATATAAGTATTGCATTTGAATACAAAAAAAAAAGAATCGATTTTACTTGCTACTCAGAAGCCATACATAGCATTTCTGACCACTAGAATGGTTCTGTTTCTTCACTTGATTTCTTGATAAGAAACATGATTTACTTTTCATTTAATTAATCTGATGGTCTTGCCATATGATAATATTTAAATTTTTTATGACACATGAAGATGCATGGAAAAGTAGTTTGCTTAACAAAGATAAAAGGAACTCTTTTAAGTGTCAAAAACTGCAATGTCCAACAGTTTTTTCAGTATCAAAATGTTAATTAGTGAACTTTCACTCATATGTATAATAATATTTACCTAACACTTTGAACAAAAGACATACGTAGGAAATATTATCTATTGTAAAATAATGTAAAAAATTTGTTGTCAAACAGATCAAGGGTTTCCATTACTTTCAAATGTTTATTTCTTAAACATGTTCAATTTATTGAATCTAATGCTTTGTTGTTTTCTCAAACTAGGAATAAAACAAGAACAATACTCACTTTGATGGGATATTGGAAAATTGTATGTTAAGTCTGTAGCATCGGAAGCATTGTACCTGTCACAAACTGATTCTACATTAAATGGTGGCTATTAGAATAAATTTCCAACACTAATATTATATTTTACTATTTCATGACCTTTTTTTGTCACGAGATACTTGTTATTACTTTTCTTCTTTTCTGGGAACTTCTGATAGTTAAAAACAAAATATCAAGGTGGTTGAATATTTTTATGGTTAGAAAAATTCCACTTGTACAGAGACAGTTAAATTTACATTGGTTGTATGCATGTGCATATGTATGTGTGTTTGTGTGTGTGTGTGGATCTTTTCTGTATATTTTCCCTAAGACCTTCCAGTCCAATTTTTTCTTTGGTCATTTGTCTTTAATCAGATTCAAGTTTCAGTGGTTGTTTTTATGAAAGTAAAACATATTTTTAATTTGCATTATTCTTTTTTAGAGATTTTTTATAATAGAAAACTCCAATCCTCTTTGCTGTAGAGAATTATGTAAGATGTATTTTATGGTAAATAATTTACAAAATTGGCTGAGTGAGTCATTATACCATGACAAGAAGCAAACTAAGGAAAATATTTGATATGACTCAAAATTATAGTAAATATTTTGAATACCTAAAAACGATTGGTTTTTGGCAAATGTAGCACTTAAAACAAACCAAAGGAATGCAAGAGAATCTAATAGAATTTTTGCCAAGATAAATTGATGGTAAATTTAGAAGAAATGAAAAAGCTTAATTGATCAGTTGGACAGGGGAGATTTATAGAGAAATTAAAGAGAAAAGTGAAAACTACCAAAAAAGTCCCTAATAGTTAGGAACATTCTACTTTATTAAGAAAAGTTTATCTAAAGTAACAACCATTTTGTTAATGTTTTAAAGATTTTCAGAATTATTACCTTCATTATTTAATAATTATTAAAAATATTAAATTATACATTTGAATATTGGATATGTTATAATTTAGAGAAATATTTTTACATTTCTGAAAAAAATGGAAAATATAGTCATATGTAGGCTAATATTATGGCATTTATAGTTTGTAATCTCATGTTAATTAATCAGTCTGACAAATACAGAGAAATTAAATCTACCACTTAAAAGTTGAAATATAACTTAAGTGCAAATAATCTTGATGTTATGCAATTCTAGGTTTAAAGCCAATACTGCCACAACAGTTCTCCATCAAGTTACTTAAAATCTTTAGGTTTCACTTATTTCCAGTGAATAATAATAAAATCACTGTATAGGGTGTATGTGAGAATTGATTGAGATACTATATAAAGAACTCAGAAAAATGTGTATCACATAGTAATCTTTCGAAATTCATGAGCTCTTCTTAGTTACAGCTAGCAAGTGCCTTTTGGGGCACAGAGTAAAGCATTGGTTGAATAAGCAGTATGGAGTTTAAAATCAGACAAAGTAATTAAATTTTTAGAGAAATTCAGGTATCACATTGTGT
>CAUYSK010022471.1:0-17102 GCA_963575035.1 Avahi laniger
ACAGGCATGCGCCACCAAGCCCGGCTAATTTTTTCTATATATTTTTAACTGTCCAATTAATTTCTTTCTATTTTTGGTAGAGACGGGGTCTCGCTCTTGCTCAGGCTGGTCTCGAACTCCTGAGCTCAAACAATCCGCCCATCTCGGCCTCCCAGAGAGCTAGGATTACAGGCGTGAGCCACCGCGCCTGGCCCTGGCTAATTTTTTTATTTTTTTGTAGAGGCAGGTGTTGCTATTGCCCAGGCAGGTCTGGAACTCCTGGCTTCAAGTGATCTTACTGCCTCGGCTTCCTAGCATGCTGGGATTATAGGTATGAGCTTCTGTGCCTAGCCTGAATTTTTAATTTTATTTCATTTTAATATAATTTAAACTTAAGTAACCACATCTGGCTATGAGCTACTGTATTGGACGGTACAACTCTATCGGTTGCTTTTGAGAGAACAAAAGCAAGGGTAAAAGAAAGAAGATTTCAGAATTGCAGACTCATGATCTTACAGGTGAAAGAGATTTTAAGAGATCTGTTTAGTCTCAGAAAAATAAGGTGGTCTTGTACCCATTTTACAGATGAGGTAGGCTTGCTTTCCTTCCTTTTAAAAAATAGGTAAGATCTTTTGATGTAATCTCAGGGACAATACACCGATTTTGAAAAAATTTGCAAGAAAATAAAATACTACAATACTTTTTAGTGGTCAGTATTTACTATGTTATCAAGAATACCTCTTGTCCTCTGGGATCTAGATGACAGTCTTTGGGTTGAACATCAATCCCTAAAGCTCTTTTCCTCCCACTTATAAAACACAGCAGAATGTAATATCTCTCAGCATCATTAGAGGGATAATCTGGAAGTCTCTAATTCCTAAAATGAGAAACAACTCATTTGCAAACCTTGGTACTTTTAACTATTATCTAGTAGCACATTACTTCAAATTGGATTTTGCTTTACCTGGCCATCACATCTTCCCTTTTGTTTAAATTATTTCCCTGTCTTTCTGGAAAGTATTTATTATATATTTTATATGTTGTGGAGCACTTATGGCTTAAAAGCCACCATTTCAGGCTATTTTTCTCTAAAACAATGTGGCTAGGGTGATGGTCTCTTTCTCTCACACTAGTGCTTTAGAATATCCTTAATTAGGCACTAAAAAGGAGATTGTAGATGAGTTAGATATGGAGGAAGTGAGAATGAGGTAGTGTGATAAAAGGAAGAAGCAGGGAAAGAACTGAAGTCTCCTCCTTCCCCTTGTTTATTTTGTAATCGTTTTTGTTGGTGGCAGGGTGGGGGTGAATCTGAGAGCTTCTAACACATCTTCTCTAGTAGAGGGATAGATTTGCTTCATTTTAGGTGTTTAAAAGCTACATATTTTATTTACTTCACCCAGCTAACATATAATAGGGGCTCAGTAAATAGTTGTTCAGGGCAACTACAGTATATTGTTACCTGCCTGGGAAGTCAGGACAAACCAGGGAGTAAATGGATTCTACCATACCTGGTAGCTACATGCTCATTGTTTTTAATTATACCCTCATCTCTGGTAAAAATGTATATATTCTAGAGGTGAGGGCCCCACCCCTTCCACCGCGCCGCCTCCATCTGTGGAAAAACTGTCATCCACGAAACCAGTCCCTGGTGTCAAAAAGATTGAGGACTGCTATTCTAGAGAATTTATTGCTTAAAATCTGCCATTTCAGGACTTTTTTTTTTGTGAATCAGGATGTGATTTGCTAAAGTGATGGCTTCATGTTTTTGTAGCATCCCAGATATTTTACTAAAAAACTCAAAATCTGCAGCCTGAGAAACATAGCAAGACCCCATCTCTACAAAAAAATAACCCAAATTAGCTGAGTATGGTGGTGTGAACCTGTAGTCCCAGCTACTTGGGAGGCTGAAGCAGGAAGATTGCTTGAGCCCAGGAGTTTGAGGTTACAGTGAACTCTAGTCTGGGCAACAGAGCGAGACCTTGCCTCAAAACAAAACAAAACAAAACAAAAAACTGCCCAAAACAAAAATCATGATATTGGAATTCTAGTTATTCAATTAGAAAAAAAAATATTTTCATAGGTATCTCTTTATTTCAATGGTTGACAGAAGTACTTTTAATAAAAATTGAGGGAGGTTCTTTCCAAAATATAATTTTTTTTTTCTGGAAGTTTATTACTATATTCATAGTTTGTTGACACTTTCTAGATTGCTTTATTCACCAAGTGAAAAACAGTCTCTACAATGCTGCCAGCTTATTTGGATTCCCATTCCAGCTGACCGCAAAGCCCATGGTAACTTCAGCTTGTAATGGAACACGGAATGTGGCCTCTTCAGGAGAGGTCAGTGGGGATGGGGTTCCTTTGGGGCTACTGATCTTTGTACTTAATCATTAAAGTTAAATTTTATAAATATTCACTTTTTTGGGAATTAATGTATAGAATGACTTCTTTCCAGAAATATTCATGCCTTTCTTAGCTATGATTATAAAGGTTAAGAAGTTAAAGATTTAAAAAGTATTTATAAGATGCCTAATATTGCATTTGCTTTTCTTATTTAAGTATGTGTGAAGAACCTGAAATTGTTATTTTTTATATCATTTTGAGTCTTGACAAATTAAACCTTTGGTCTGACTGATGATGGTATCTCTTCTGTGAGCCAGCTAAGAAAATGATTATCAACAGAGTGATCTTTTCATGTTAGAAACTTATTTAAATTGTAAAATTTAGATGATACAGAGGTGATTCTGTTTCATTTTAAGGTATTTTCGAACTCTTCATCTTGTGAACTGACAGGTTCTGGATCCTGGAACAACATGCTGAAACTAGGTGAGATGGTCAGAAATATTTCTGCATCCCCCTACCTCCTCCTTCCCATTTTTCCCTAAGTTTTGAGACTATGAAAGGAAAATACTGATTTGTATTGGGATGAGAACAAAGACATATTCTCTCTACTATTCTAAAAAGCAAATAGCTTTCCTTTAGAATTGTTGTCTTTGAATTTATTGTTGTGTTTTCTATTTGTGTTATCAGTGTCCTTTATGTGACTTAGATCAAGGTTCATTCATTTTAAAAAAAAACCTCAAATCCACATTTTCTGAGAGCTTACTCTGTGCCAGATACTGTGGTAAGTTACTAGAAATAACAAAACAATGAAACCTTGTCCCTGCCCTTGAGAAGTTTATCATCCAGTTGGGAGTAGCCTCAGGCTCCCAGTTCTCACAGTTTTATGGATTAGGGACTTCCATATCATCCTTAGATCCTGAAATTGAATTGTGATTATTGTATATACATGTACTATCCAAAGTGCTATGATGGGGACTTTGTGGAAAGAAGCCAGAGTCCTGAGAAATAATTGTGATGTCTGCCACACAGCCAGACTTATAAAATTTGAGAGGAAGGGGAGGAAGTTAGAGAAAATGACCTTTGGAAAAATAGGTTCAAAAGTCAAAAGCGGAAGGAGCTAAGAAAGTGATAAACACCATGGAGTTGCTCTTCTCAAACTTTTTTAGTAAAATACCTCTGGTGGCAGAGAAGAGCAAAGAAGAGTAAATGCATACCCCTGTGTCTGAGAATCTAGTTCTAAAGGACTTAGAACCAAGATGATATTTCTTTGAAGTTTTTTATTTCATTGAAAAAGTTAATGTAAATTGAATATCATCTGTTCATATTGTTTGAATATTTAAATGTTTAAAATTATTTACCATTAAAATTGACATATATGAACGATGGTAGATTTATCTTGTGTTTGAAGTGCCAGCACTGTATTTCTGTGGGTTTGTATAACTTAGTCTGAGAAACACAGGTATTCCTGGAGCAGATTTCTTGTATAGAGAAGTCCACAATCTCTTATGTGAAACCCTTGGAGGCCAGATGTATTTGGGAATTCAGAATTTTTTATATTTTAGATATATTTGTTGAATATTATAATAAACTCCATTGGGATCTGGAATAGAACTCTGTAATCAAACATGGATATTTCTGCAATTAAATAATATTCATGCTAGGTGAGATAAATAAGGACTAGCTTCATATTGCTTCAAGTCAGGATTTATAAACATGAATTAAGGTCAGTTTAGGTTTTTGCTGCAACTGACTTGGAAAAAACTTTCAGTTTCAGAGCTTTTTGCATTTTGGAGTTCTCAGGTACTCCAAGCACCTGTAGTAGCTCCTGCAAAGAAGGTGGCTGATGAAATTTTGATTACCATCTTTTGAATGATAGTAACTATCTCACAATAGTTTTTTTTTTTTTTGAGACAGAGTCTCACTTTTGTTGCCCGGGCTAGAGTGCCGTGGGGTCAGCCTAGCTCACGGCAACCTCAAACTCCTGGGCTCAAACAATCCTTCTGCCTCAGCCTCCCAGGCAGCTGGGACTACAGGCATGCGCCACAATGCCTGGCTAATTTTTCTATATATTTTTAGTTGTCCAATTAATTTCTTTCTATTTTTAGGAGAGACGGGATCTCGCTCTTGCTCAGGCTGATTTCGAACTCCTGAGCTCAAACAATCCGCCCGCCTCGGCCTCCTAGAGTGCTAGGATTACAGGCGTGAGCCACTGCGCCTGGCCCTTATCTCACAATAGTTGAAAGCTTCCAGTGAAACGTAGTGACATATGGCTGGTTTTTATTTTAAAATACTTCTGTTTTCTTGGTAAGAAGAAACTTAATTTGAACAATATGCTCAAGTTGATAGGATTACAGAGAGTTGCAATCTTTGAGTTCTTCATGGCCTCTTGTCAGTCCCACCAAGCAAAACTAGAAAAGCTTGCAGCGAATTCTTTTATTGCCTGTCTGAGACCAAAGACAAACTAAGCCCTATTGCTTTCCTTAAACTTTTTACACAATTTTTGCTGGACTCCTGTGCTATTAATAGAATTTGAAAAACAAGATATTTAGCTCTATAATATAGACTGCTCACAGATTTTCTTTCCTAATGCTGACTGTTCACAGGCATTTTTTTTTCCCCACAATTACAAATGCATTTTTTAAATAGGTAATAAATCTCCTAATGGAATAAGTGACTATCCAAAGATCAGAGTGACAGTAACCCGAGATCAACCACGCAGAGTCTTGCCTTCCTTTGGGTAAGTGTTAAATTCTGCCTTTCTGTAAATGGAAACTTAGCATTTATTAGGTGCTCACTCTTGCTAGACATTCTCACTTTTGTTCTATTATGTAATCTTGTTAAATAAGTACTGTGAGGTTAGTAACTTGTGGAATATCAGCTACTGAGAGACTTGAGCCCAAGTATGTGTTACTTTTTTTACTATATTGTATGCCCATAGCATATGATTTTGAAAACCTTTTTAGAAAGAATTTTCGCTTTCTTCTGAACATACGGATAAGTGCTGAAATTGTAAGTGTATATGGCCTGATGAATTTTCATACACTTGAATATACCCATTAGTTCTGTGAAATGTAATAAATTTCCTTCCCTCCTCTTTCTGTGTTCTCACTTTCTAGAATTTGTTTGGATATTAGGCCTTCTGGATTGATCTAATTTTCCTATATATTCTCGCCTGTTCTCTTTTTAAAAAATTTTTTTACTGTAAACTGGGCACAGTGGCTCACATTGGTAATCCCAGCATTTGAGAGGCCAAGGTGAGAGGATCACTTGAGCCCAGGAGTTTGAGACCAGCTTGAGCAACATAGTGAGATCCTGTATCTACAGAAAAATTAAAAAAAAAAATTAACTGGGTGTGGTGGCACTTGCTTGTAGTCTTAGCTACTCGGGAAGTGGGAAGATTGCTTGAGCATAGGAGTTCAAGGCTGCAGTGACCTATTATCACACCACTGCACTCCAGCCTGGACAACAGAGCAAGAGCCTGTCTCAGAAAAAGATTTGGGGGTCGGGGGAGTTGTTACAGTTTTTAAGTTATAAGAATCCTCCTCCTCCCTTTCCCCATGGTTTTTTCTTTCTTCAGGCATCTTGTTCTTATTATAAGGATGCAATATCTTTTCTTATTTGTCTAAAGTTGTTAATTATTTTAAAATTTCTTTTGAATGGCACCCTCCCCCCAAACCACTTTTGTGCCTGTTCCCCTGTGTTGGTTTATTTCGGTCTTTTGAGTTAGAGTCTTATTCCAATACTTGGTACTCTTTGGCTATCTGTTAATATTTAGGAATGAGACACTAAAAACCAGGGCCTTCTGGAGTTTGGATAAATGGCTGATTGTAGAGCTAGAGGGAAAGTATAAAGTGAGTCTGGATCTTGTGCCAGAAAATAAAGGAGTGCTCAAAAACTGTGGAGACATGCCAACCAGACACAGGAGGAAGCTTGAAGGGGCTTTCTCTCGCCAAACTGGGGATAATTTAAGCATCAAAATGAATTAAAGAGGCTGGGCGAGGTGACTCTTGCCTGTAATCTCAGTACTTTTGGAGGCTGAAGTGGGAAGGATCACTTGAGCCCAGGAGCTTGAGGTTACAGTGAGCCTTGATTTTGGCACTGCACTCCAGCCTGAGCAGCAGAGTGAGATCCTGTCTCTGAAAAAAAAAAAAGTTAAAAAAAAAAAAAAGAATAAAAACAGGAGTGCAGATACTAATAAATAAATATATGGTGTAGGCAGAGAAAGATCTTTAGTAGAATGCCAACTTGTACATGTAAGGAATGGTAGAATTAGAAAATCACCATTTTATAACTATCATAGCAATAATTGATATGAACAGAAATCATCAGTTGAGGCTGGAACTAGAAAGTTTGATGAGGTATGGAATACTTACATAAACTCAAAATATATCCCCACAAATTATATATTAATTATAAAGGGAAAAATAGAGTTGAGAAACCTACCTGATACCACTTTACCTGAGGGATCAAAGTTAAACTGCCAACAATGGGACAAACGGACATCATGGCCTTCAGATGTATTGCTCTAAAAAACACATCATCACTTAATGTAGCATTAGCACAAAAACCAGTGATTGAATCTAATTATGGGAAAACTGGTTAAACTGACATTAAGTTTCACTCTATTAATA
Organism: Avahi laniger; assembly: GCA_963575035.1. NCBI lineage: Eukaryota > Metazoa > Chordata > Mammalia > Primates > Indriidae > Avahi > Avahi laniger. The sequence continues at coordinate 6,954 of CAUYSK010022471.1, forward strand.
TAAAACAATAGGCCTATACTCTCCATTAAAAGGATAAAGAAAGGCCAAAAAACTGCTTCAGATTAAAGGAGACCAAAGATACATGACAACTGAATGCAATGTGAGATCCTGGATTAGATATTTGGAATAGGATTGGATTAGGATCCTGGATTAGGATATTTGTAATAGCTTTAGAGAAATTTGAATATGGGCTACATGTTACATGTTATTATTGCTAAAGTTCCTGAATTTGATGATTATATTAGGGTTATATAAGAGATATCCTTGTTATTGGGAGATATATACTTAAATATTAAGTTAGAAGTGAACTTGTTCTCTAAGCATTTAATGCTGTCAGTTTCCCTGTAAGCACTGCTTTAACTGCATCACCAAATTTTGAAATGTTGGTTTTCATTTTCATTCAATTTGAAATATTTTCTAATTTATTTTACTTCTCTTTGACCTGTGATTTAGAAGGCTAGAAACACGTTGTTTAGTTTCCAAATATTTGGAACTTTCCAGATATCTTTGTGTTATTTCTGGTGTCATTCTATTATGGTCAGAGAATACGCTTTGTATAATTTCATTTCTTTTTAATTTGTTGATGTTTGTTTTATGGCCTAGAGCAGCGGTCCCCACCTTTTTGGCACCAGGGACTGGTTTCATGGAAGACAATTTTTCCATGGATGGACTAGAGGGAGAAATGGTTTTGGGATGATTCAAGGACATTACATTTATTGTGCATTTTTTTTCTATTTTTATTACATTGTCACTTGCCACTCACCGATAGGGTTTTGATATGAGTCTGCAAGCAATTGATTTGTTATGGTCTCTGTGTAAAGATGATGCTTCCGTGGATTGCTCCTCTGTCTGCAGTTCACCTCCTGCTGTGTGGCCAGGTTCCTGATAGGCCATGTGGGGAGGAAGGGTGTTTGGGGACCAGTATAGTCTATTTGGATGATGTTCTATGTGTACTGGAAAAAAATGTGTATGTTACTATTGTTAAGTGTAGTGATCTACTTATCAGGTCAAGTTGGCTGATAACGTTTTATAGGTCTTAGATTGATTTTTCTGTGTACTTTTTTATTGATTGATGAGGAGTGTTGCAGTTTTTCTTCTATAATTTCAGATTTGTTTATTTCTCCTTCTAGTTATGCCAGTTTTTGTCCCATGTATTTTGTCTTCATATATTTTGAAGCTCTATTAGGTGAATAACCTGACTCAGATTTACCAGTCGTTATCATTTTGCTACATTTGCTTTATCATTCTCTGTCATATGTACATATATTTTTTTTAATCATTTGAGAGTCTTCGACTCATGCCCCTTTAAGCCTAAATACTTGAGCGTTGTTTCTTTCCTTCTTTTTTTTTTGGGGGGAGACAGAGTCTCACTCTGTTGACCCTGCTAGAGTGCAGTGGCTTCATTGCTTACTGCAACCTCAAATTCCTGGGCTCAAGCGATCCTCCTGCCTCAGCCTCGCAAATAGCTGGGACTATAAGCACACTCCATGGCGCCTGGCTAATTTTTTTTCATTTTTAGTAGAGATAGGGTCTTGCTCTTGGCTCAGGCTGGTCTCAAACCCCTGTGCTCAAGCCATCCTCCTGCCTCGGCCTCCCAGAGTGTTAGGATTATAGGTGTGAGCCACTACACCCGGTCTTGTTTATTTCTTTTTCTTTTGGGACAGGGTCTCCTTCTGTTGCTTGGGCTAGAGTGTAGTCTCAAACTCCTGGGCTCAAATGGTCCTCCTGCCTCAGCCTCCCAAATAGTTGGAACTACAGGTACATGCTACCTCGCTCAGCTAATTTTGGTATTTTTTGTAGAAATAGGGTCTCATTATGTTGCCCAGGCTGGTTTCAAGTTCCTGGGTTTAGGCAATCTTCCTTCCTTAGCCTCCCAAAGTGCCAGGATTGCAGGCATGAGCCACCATGCCTGATCAGTTTATCTCTTAAGAACGAGGACAGCTGGGTACAGTGGCTCAAGCCTGTAATCTTAGCACTTTGAAAGGCTGAGGCAGGAGGATGGCTGAGACAGGAGGATGGATTCAAGAGGCATTTTGGAGGTGGGATCAATATAACTTGGAGGCTTGGATTTGGGGGAGACTAGTGTCCCAGGGAATGTACTTTGAGATTCAATATACTGAAATAATTTCGTGATAACAAGGATAGAACCTGGTCATCGCATGGGATTCCCTGGGAGGCCCATTTAGATCAAACATGAAGAAGAAACTGCCACTACTTCAAACTGTCCCAAGACCAGCCTGGACAATGTAGCGAGACCCTGGCTATATGTAAAATAAATTAAAAAATGGCTTTAAAAAAAAAGAAGAAGAAGGGCATTCATTTACTTAAACATAGATTACCCAAATCAGGAAATTTAACACTGATATAATACTAATATGGAATACTAATATGGAATCTACAGGTCTTATTTAAATTTCTCCATTATAGTTATTTTTTTTTTTCTGGTCTAGGGTCCAGTACAGGATCATGTACTGCACATAGTTTTCATGTTTCTTCGATCTACTTTATTCTGGAACAACTCCTTAGTCTTTCTTTGTGTTTAATGGCATTAGTATGTTAATTTTGTTTGATGTATACTCATGATTTGTTTTAGATGATATAATTATATAATTTTCTGTAGAAATATGACATAAGTGGTGGTGTATTCTTTTCAAAGCATCACATGAGGAGGGCAGGGCATAATGTCAGTTTGCCCCATTATTGGTATGTCAGGAGAGGCAGATTTTGTCACCAGCAACAATGACTGGATAGGGATTCCATAGCTTTAGTTTCTTTAGCATTCAGCAGATATTTCTTGAGTGTCTTTTGGTTTAGAATCTGTACTTAGATATAGTGGTGAAAGGATCTAATATCTTTTCATAGAATTTAAAATTAAGTGTGGAATGTAGACATTAAACAAATAATCATACCAATAATTCATTCCAGTGGTGCCAGGTGACTACAGGAAAAGTGCAGTACCAGAGGGATTATGTGCAATAAGGGAGCTAAATCTGGAGTTGAGACTGGAACTGGGGATGAGGAAGAAGGCAGAGGCTGTCATGCGGCAGCCCTGGTGACTGGACACAGATACTCCATAGTGGAATGCTGGGGTGCCCTGTGCTTTCAGGATAGATCTAACTTTTGCAAATAGTAGTTGTCTGACTTGCTAGGAGTAAACTTAACCGAGGACACCTTAATCACTGGATGGTGTAGGAGCTTAAATTCTAGCAATTTAAGCGGTTTGGTGATACTTTTTTTTCCTTCCTTTTTTCTGTCTCTCAGTTTTACTTTGAACTCAGAAGCCTGTAATAGAAGACCAGGTGGCCGTCGCCATAGCAGAGGCAATCCAGAGAGTTCCTTAACGTGGAAATCTCAGGAACAAGCTGTAACAGAGATGATTTCTGAAGAGAGTGGCAAGGGCCTGAGGCGTCCCCATTGTACTGTGGAGGAGGTAAGCCCTTTTAGCGTGATTTCTTTTAAAACATACTTTATGAATTTTGGGTGGAGTATATAATATATGTACTAGGATACATATTTCGAATGGCACCAAAGGGTGTACAGGGACTGTGTTTCCCAGTCTCTTTTCATACCTGGCCCTACCACCCAGTTTGACTCTTAGCAAGTAACCACTGATACCTGGGTATATCCTTCTAGAGATATTCTATACATATATAATTTAGTCAATTGTCAGATGTTATTTTCACTATAAGGAAGAAAAAAAAATCATATTAGGAAGAGGTAAGATTATGGATTTTTTCTTTTTGAGTGCCTGAATTATCTAACATGTATCTTTTATAAACTTTAATAACTAACTAAGCAAGGGAAGTAAATAGTGTGTATCTCTGCTTTTTCCTTCCTCTTTCGGAGCACTTAGCATGACAAAGAGACGACCTTCTTTTCACTTTGCTCTTGAAGTCTTCATTTATTTAAGGAAAATTTAGAATTATTTCTGTATCTGGCACTCCCCAGGACCATTAGCTATTTCAATTTGCTAGATGGTTTTCTGAGCCACTTGTTTTGTTTAGTTCATCAAAGAGGTATTTATTTGGGTCCCACATACTGTGCTAGTTGTCAGTAACTCAAAATTGAACAAAATGCAGTCCCTGCCCTCTAGGCCCACAGTCCCCAATTCCCAGGCCGAAGACTAGTATGGATCTGTGGTCTGTTAGGAACTGGGCCACACAGCAGAAGGTGAATGAAGCTTTATCTGTATTTACATCTGCTTCCCAATCACTGTCCGAGCTCTGCTTCCCCTGACCTGTCTGTGGAAATACTGTCTTCTATGAAACCGGTCCCTGGTGCCAAAAAGATTGGGGACTGCTGTTCTAGGAGCTTGTACATAAATGGCTGTAATTCAACAAACAGGTAGGCAGAGAGAGGAATGGACAATTGCCCTGGTTTTAAGAAGGGGGTATTAAAGGCTTCAGTTTTTTAGATGAGAAATCCAAGATGTAACTGAACAAGTATCTGTGGGTTGTATACAGAGGGTGTATTCTAGAAATATTGGTGGGTAATATTAGTAAGGACATATTTGCCAATTAAGCATCATGTCAGATAGAGAGAAGAACCTGAGTCCCAGATTTCAGTCTTGGGAATAAATACATGTCACTGACCAAGATACCCTGTGTGTTTAGGGGGAAGATGATGACTTCAGTTTTTGACATTGTTTCAGGTGCCTGTGAAACACAAGACTTCTCTTGGATATGGGTGATGGGAGTTTTGAGAAGGCAGATTTAGACACACATTTCTGATCTTCTGCGTATTGATGTTATTTAAATCAAGGGAGCTGATGAGGTTATTCAGGGAAAGAATGTAGTGTAAGAGGAGATATGGACAAAACCGTAAGCATTTAAGGCAGGCAGAAGAAGGAATAATCTGCAGTGGAGACGGAGAAGAATCAGAAGAGCTTATTGTCCATGAAGGCGAGACAAGGTCAGCAGGGTAGGATGCCAAAGAAAGATCAAATAATGTAACAGCTGAAAAGGCGTCTATTAGATGTGTCCATAGACGGTCATTGGTGACTTTGGTGAGAACAGTTCCATTTTGGAAGCTACATGTTCTCATCATGCAAGTGGATTATTTCTGTTGGGTTTTTTGGTGGTTAATTCAATTCTGTTAACCTAGTTCTGTCAAAACCTCAAATGCCATCAGGATCTAGCAGATAATGTAATGAGTGAAGCGGGCTAGAGAGCAAATGACCCATCTGAAGGGGATAAACCGTACGTAGCTACAGATTGTTGGTTCAGTTTTTCAAAAAGGCCATATTTTTGGATTTTAAAAAAAATTTATAAAGTTGGCAATTCAAAGAAATTTTAAAAACATTATGTTGGCGAATAAAACGCATCTGTAGGCTGCATTTGACCTTTTAGTCTCAGTTTGTTATTTAATTTATTATTTAATTTTAGGTTTAATGTAATAGTACTTATCTAACATGCTTTCTTTTATTTAGGGTGTTCAGAAAGAGGAAAGAGAGAAGTACCGAAGGTTACTGGAACGACTTAAAGAAGGTGGTCATGGAAACTCTGTCCCTCCTTTAACTTCACATCATCACAGGTGAAAATGAGCTAACAAGATAAATGCTGTGCTAGATACCTTTTTCCATGTTTTGGAGAGGGTATTGGTGGGAGGGGGCTTGTTGAAAAAAGAGGTTAACATTAAACTAGCCCTATAATTTGTCTGGACTTTGTGTCTAGTAATGGATTATATAGAACAGTGGTTTTACAAAATAGAATTTTATGTTACCTTTAGAATTCTTTATTGAAGTGAACTCTTACTTGAAACTCTGGTATAGAAAAATGTATCACTGATTGAAGTCGGGCTCCCAGGGGCAGAGTTTCTTTAACCTCTCCAATATACATGTGTTGAAATCTTTGTCTTTCTGCCTCTCTTCGTTCCTCCTCTCCTGCCTATTTCTCCCTCTCCCTTCCATCCTTCTTTCCTTTCTCTCTCCTTCACTTCTTTAGTTTCTCTTAGAGATGTCTTTTTTCCTTCCTCATGCCTTCCTCCCACCCCGAGACACACATAGTCCCTGAGGCATTGTAGTGATTGCATCTGAGTACAATTGGAAACCTTTTACTTTAGAGACAAGATTAAAGTCACCCAGGTCATAAGAATTTTCCTTGTAAGACAGCTTGATAATTGAATACTCTAATGATTTGAGCAAATAGATGAGAATGGAAGAAGGAGGTGATGTCTGGCCTTATATTTGCTTGTGAAAAGAGGACAAAAATGTGTGAGCTCAGGATTGAGGAACACTCGATAATTCTAACAAGTGATATGAGAATACACAGAGATCCCAGAAGTTATGTAACAGCAAGTTGAAGGTAAAAAAGTCACAAGACTTTTAGCTTGTTGAATGCAGAAATAACAAATTATTTGGGAATTTTAACTTTGGTTGTGAACGTTTTAAAAATAATTCTCTTAATTTAGTCAGAATGTTAATATTTTCTCCGTTTTGACAAGCCACTATTGGAAGCAGCAGTATATTTAATGAACTATTGGCTTTGTCACATTGGCAAAGTTGTTAAACTATTTTGCTATTTTACATTCCTACTTTTAATGCATTGATTCAGGATCCATTTAAATATATTGTTTAAAATTTTTTATCTTTTTTTTTGTTGTTTTGAGACAAGAGTCTCGCTCTGTTGCCTGGGGTAGAATGCAGTGGCATCATCATAGCTCCCTATAACCTCAAACTCCTGGGCTCAAGTGATCCTCCTGCCTCAGCCCTCCAAGTAGCTGGGACTATATGTGCCCACTACCATGCTCACCTAATTATTTTATCTTTTTGTAGAGATGGAGGCTTACTAGGTTGCCTAGGCTGGTCCCAAACTCGTAGGCTCACGTGATCCTCCTGCCTCGGCTTCCCAAAATGCTGGGATTATAGGTGTGAGCCACTGCCAACATTTTTTTATCTTTTAATCTGAGTTTTATTACACTAAGATTTTTCAGTGAAGGTGGCAGTGGGGATTGAGAACATCCAATTTTACAAATAGAAAAACTGGATATGAGGTAACTTGGCTGAAGTATTAGAATCAGGATTAGACTCCTTTTATCCTAGTCCCAGATGGTAGTACTATGTTGCTTCCTCTCTGTTGTAATTTGATGTTACAGGGTAATCAATAACCCCCATTTGGAGAAGCTTGTCAGACAGAGATAATGAATATTAATGGTAGACTTTCCTTTTGTATCTAATCTCCCTTAACTTTTTGTGTTTCAAGTTCTCAAAGAAGTCAGATGGACACATTAAAGACCAAAGGCTGGGGTGAAGAACAAAATTACGGAGTCAGAACAACTCAATTTGTTCCAAAACAATGTGAGTTCCCAGATTTAGCCTTGTCTTTATGTATTGACCTTAGTTCTTGTTAGAGTGTGCATATGAGGTTGAAAATTAAAATTTAAATGAAAATGGTAAACCAAGTTTTAAAACATTGTCAAACTTCAAGGCATTGAGTGGGGCTTTTCCAGTATCAGGAATTTAACAACAACAACAACAAAAAAAACAAATACTGTTTCAAGATGAAGTAGATTCATAAAATGGCTCTTGATCATTATTCCTAGGCTCCTGTATAGTAGCAAATATTTTGTGAGCCTAAATTTAATATACTTATATTCCTTATATCAATTTCCGTATATTTTTCCTCTGCCCACTAAATGACAGTAATTGAGAGCTTACCAAATGAGTAGATGTCAGTTAGTTTATAGTAAAGATTATATTTAAAGAACAAAGAAATGTGTGCATTTTTAGTCAACTTAATTTGTAGGAAGACTAGCATCTTTAGAATTCACTATAGCATTTCAATGTAGATGAATGTCTTGACACTTTGGAAACTGCGTAAGCTGAAATTCTAGCTGCATGATTGTTTAGTAAAGGAAACATTTAATCTTTTCTTTACTATCCTCACAGATACACTTGTTGAAACAAGGGGACCTCTATATTCAATGAGAAGTGAAAAGAGGTACATGGTTCTTTAGTTCTTTCTAAGTTTTCTTTTAATATATATTTTCTTACTTTAAAAGTTCTATTTATGAGTAACTAGGTCTGAGGACTTGTGAACTCTCCTCAACTTTGGTAGCTGGTCAACATATATTGGTAAATAGGTAGCTCTTAGGTCAGATACCCACCTTTGCTTGGGAGGGTACCCCTTATCTCTTAGGCTTCAGGGCTTGGGAGAAGCAGGTACTTCTTGACTAGGAGTGTAGGTAGAGTGGGCATCCCTCTAGTGATCATTGTTTCTAGTTTAGGAACAGTGAAGGCAGTTCTGCATGTCTTAGGATTTTAGATGATAAACAATTTACAGCAGAGTTCATAAACTATAGCTCACAGGCCAAATCTGGTCCATGCACTTATTTTTTTGTAAGTAAAGTTTTATTGGAACACAGTTGTGTTCATTCATTTACATACTGTCTATGGCTGCTTTTAAATTACAATGGTAGAGGCAAGATGTGAACGAGACTGTAAAACCTGCAGAGCCCAAAGTATTTATTGTCTGTTTCTTTTTGGAAAAATTTGCTGAACTCTGGTATAGAGGATTATATAAACTCAAGGCAGTTTTTATTTGTAAATTATTAAATTTTTCCCTAAAGCTAGTCTGGTCTGTACCAGGTTAGAATCATCCAGCAGAAGTTTATAATCTGTCTCAATTTTTTCCCTCAGATGTTCAAAGGGGAAAATATCTGATCCAGAGAAGACACTCAGAGTCAGACTTGAAAACGAAGGTGTAAGTGAAAACTCTAGTTAAATTTTGTATCTGTTTACTTGATCACCTGACTTAATGTTTTGGTGCCCATGAAAAATAAGAAGAGTGATATATATTACTTTGATTGCTAATTCTTTTTTGAGACAGAGTCTTGCTCTGTCACCCTGGGTAGAGTGCAATGGCATCATTGTAACTCACTGCAACCTCAAATTCCTGGGTTCAAGTGATCCTCTTGCCTCAGCCTCCCAAGAGTAGCTAGGACTACAGACTCATGCCACCACGCCTGACTAATTTTTCTATTTTTAGTAGAGACAGGGTCTCCCTTTTGCTCAGGCTGGTCTCTAATTCCTGAGCTCAAGCAGTCCTCCCTCCTCAGCCTCTCAGAGTGTTAGAATTATAGGCGTGAGCCACTGCGTCCAGCCTAATTGCTAATTCTGTCGTTTTCTTTTAAAAAGCAACAGACATTAAAGATATACAGCTTTTTTCTTCCTTGTGAGTTGTGTGATTTTTACCTCTGTAGTAGCCACCTTTGTTTACGAGAGAGACCAGCCTGCCTCCATACTAACCTTTATCTCTGTTGCATGGCATCTTTTGGAGAATTAAAAAAAAAAATCATAGGTCTCTGTGAAAGATATGATATGTTTAGGACTTTGTTTTCAGAGTTAAGATTTCAGATTTACTTGAAAATATTAGCAAATCTTATGCTTAGATTGGATTTTATATTTTCTCTGTAAGTATTGGAATAAGAAGTGTGCCAGTGATCGCCATAGCAATACCAACATTTTAAAATAATGGCAAAGTGTTTTGCTAACCACTCCATGTCCAAAAGAAATATATTCCTAAATTAAATGCAAACTTGAGTTTTAGGTTATTATACTTTTTAGATACATAGAAATACAAAAGTTTAGGGGACTATTTTGTATTGAGTATCACTATTCGGTTAAGTTTGTGTTCTCCCACTAGACCTCTTCATAAGAATTTTTTTAGTCTTAAGGTCAAGTCATCGTCTTAAGTCATAAGTTAGAATTTTCCCTTCTCTTTGTTCTTGACTTCCGGTGATTCCGAATAGAGCCTTTATATTTAATTATTATTTGTCACCTGTGGAGGAAAAGCTGAAGGAAGAGCGGAACTAAGTCTCAAGAGTTAAAGTGAACAAAGCCGGGCACAGTGGCTCACGCCTGTAATCCTAGCTCTCTGGGAGGCTGAGGCGGGCGGATTGTTTGAGCTCAGGAGTTTGAAACCAGCCTGAGCAAGAGCGAGACCCCGTCTCTACTAAAATTAGAAAGAAATTAATTGGACAACTAAAAATATATAGAAAAAATTAGCCAGACATGGTGGCGCATGCCTGTAGTCCCAGCTACTTGGAAGGCTGAGGCAGGAGGATCGCTTGAGCCCAGGAGTTTGAGGTTGCTGTGAGCTAGGCTGACGCCACGGCACTCTAGCCCGAGCAACACAGTGAAACTTTGTCTCA